>CAJDYZ010013139.1:11076-21509 GCA_903986555.1 Heterotrigona itama
AATTAAATTAATCTTAATAATATTTATCTTAATAATATAATAATTCTTAATTATATAATAATTCTTTTAAATTTTATTTATTTGTTACTGCATTAATGTATTGATTTCAAACATTGTATAATAATAATTATTATTAAATTAAAATAAAAAAAATTAGAATCTTTCCATTTTCAAAATCGAATAATATTCAAATAAATATATCAAATATATTTATAGAAAGAAATATCCAAATTTTATTTGTTTCATCAACACAAATTGTTCGTATATTCCTGTAATTTACTTCGTATTAAAGTAAGTACTATATTTTCTGTGTATATCAAGTAGTAGTATAGAAAGATTATATCCAGAAAAATGATATTTTTTCTAAAAATGAGTATCTTTCTAAAAAAGAAATGCTCTAAGAAAGAAATTATAGAATAAAATATACAAATTTTTCTTATATTTCTCAGCTAATACTTTAAATTTTTTAATTAAAATATCCAATACTTCTGCGTTCGGAAATAGAAGGAAGTAACAGCTCTGAAGAGAGCTTAAATTTATTATAAAAATATACATAAGTAGAGAGTGAAGTTCGTAACACTTGAATCGACAAAGAGTTCACGGTGCTATTAGACAAGTATATAGACTCGAAACGGCTTGATCGGACGTGCGTGCCTAAAACGATCTTTAATGGCAAAACATCTTTCTGCTCAGACTGTTTCGCATCGCTGCCAGTCGCATTGTTTCCGTTTCGATGTCGAATAGAGTAATCGTCTGATTCGGTCCAGTTGCGCGATCGATAAAAGCTTCCGGCAAAACATGCTTCACAATGAAAACTTAATAGTTCGAGAAAATATTCAAAGCAATCAAAACCTGCATTGCTTCGAAAAGTGCATTGTGATTTTTTATTTATATCATGTTTTTCAAGTCAACATAAAGAAATTGTCATTTCTTTATTCTTTTTTTTTTTCAAATTGGGTTAAAATTCTTTTTAGACATGTAACTCATAACGTTTATAGTACTTATTGAAAATTCATTAGTGTTAATAAAGATATGATAAAGACAAGAAGGACAATAAATATTTTTAAAGAATACACTATTGCAATTTTAAGTTTCTTAAATGTGAACATTAGATTAAATTTAAGTACTCAGATGATATTATAAATCAGATGATATTTTTTTATTTTAAATGATTGAAATTTTTACCATAAGCATAACATTTTTTACCGTATACAGAATAATATCAAATTAATTCGTGACTGTCTTTTGTACGATCGAATTAAAAATTACGAGTATTAATAAAATTTTTTTAATAGAAACAAACTTAATGGAAAACAAGTAAGATCTTATTTGATGTTTTTAAGTTATATGTAAATATACATAACAATCGCAAACATTAATTAATTTCATTTTATTAATTACTGATTAATTATTAATTTCGTTTTTTAATTTACAAAAGACAAATTACAACCTACAGATTGTAATTGTTCGTATAATAAAATTTTATAAGCTACGATACCTATTTAACTTATAAATTCACTAATAGCTAATTAAATAATTAATAATAAAATTGAGATACATATATTATATATTATACCTATATGTGCAAATGACGTAGTTGAAAATGAAGGCCACCTAATGTCGCGATCGCAACGAGATAAATAATCACAATGGGTGGGCGCTTCGCACGTACACGAGTTACAAGCACACCTTATGGGTCCCTGTAGGGAGTCGGTCTCCTCTGTTGCTCCTATAAGGTGGTACAGATCTCCAACCGTGTGTGAGAATCCATTCCAGTCGATTTCACAGGGGTTGCAAGAGGCCTCCTCTCTCCACTTCGAATTTCGCTTTCTTTTCTTCGCCCTCTTTTTCCCTGGTGGCCTCTTCTATTTTTCTTTCTTTCCCCTTTTCCTTTTCTATCTTTCTCTCTTATCCCTTTCCGATACTAGTGTATATTTTTCAAAATCTTCGTATATGTACAGAACGTTTCTGAATTATATGTATAGTTGAATAATAATTTGAAAAAGAGTGAATTTACAGAGTGATATTCTTTTTTCGTACGAAACTCCATTTTTTTAATAAATCAATAATTACAATAAGTCACGTTTAATTTGGAAATTGACATTTTCTTTTATTGAAGAAAATTTCATGTAACTTTATTCTGTTTCGAATTTTACCGCGTTGGCCTTGAAAATAGATTTTACGAAAATTATGTTCACAAAAATTTATTTCTGAAATGACTATTAATAAGCTCGTTAATTATCATTGGATGTCGCAGGAAATCCCTTCGAAGAAAAGAACATTTCGTTCTGTAATTGTTTCGTTGATTATTTCGTTAAATAATTTGAGTAAATGAAATATAGAGGTTTTGTAACGCGCTAAAATCATTTTATGTTTCACTTTTAAGATTTTTCTAAAAATTTCCTAATTTCTTCTATTCCTTTCAGTTCTCTATTTCAATTTTTACTTCAAAACCACTGTTACGATTCCTAATTTTCAAAACTTTTGACTAAGTTCCTTTTTCTTAAGTTTCTTTAAAACATTCAGAACTAATTTTATATCTTTTATATCTTTAGATCCTACATATCAAAAGAGTAATTTATTCAAAATCTTCAGAATTAATTTTATATCTTTAGATCTTAAGCTCACATACTGTATAAAAAATAGCATTTGTTTGTCTATTTTCTGATTTTCCATTCTTCATGCTGATTATGAATCTTATAAGTAGAGTACTTACCTATTTATAGTATAAGTATTTATTACCTATATTTACCTAAGTATTTATAGGTAAAATTCTCCATAACACATCTAAATTTCCATTAGACATTCACTGTTCTCAAATCTCTACACTCTAGAATTCTCTCAATTACAACTCACAATAAAATCGTTAACGATACATTTATTTATCAAATTGATGTGATTTGATTATTCTCAATAATAAATTTACATACGTAAAATGACTCATGTTCGGTATGTATTTACTTCATAATAGATTGTATGGAAATTTGCGAATATATTTAAATATGTGTTATACCTAAAACTTTGAAATAAGTATAAAAGTTCAGAAATATTGTATTGTAGATAGGGTACAGAAATCTGACAATTTTTAAAGTGCGATAGAGTTTTAAATTTTTTTAATAAGTTCTTTATATAGCTACTATGTTATTTTCTTTTTTTTCTTCGAAAGGATTTCAAGTGAAATTTATTCCATTATTTTTTAGAGTGATTTAGTTAGTTTTGAAGATTTCTTACTAGTTTCTCAATCGTTTCATCAGGCAAATTTAATTGTTCATCGTTGATCCAAATTTCGAATATTGATAGATTCAAAAGTAGATCTTATCTTAGATACATGTCATTCATATAGATATAACTATAATCAATAATTACAATAAGTTAAATTAGATAATTATCAAATATTCCACATGATACTGCTACTGCTTTTTCTTGTTTTGCGGTTCACAAACTCACATTATCTTCTTGAAATCATAGAGTGTTACAATCATTTCCACAGTTAATAAAATCAAATAGGCTATTTTCTGCCTTAAACTCTATAGCGTCATAAAACACCTAAACATTCAAGCTTAAAGATATAAAAATTAAAAATTTTGAGATTTAATGTAAATATAGACTTAAAAATATAAAAATTTAAATAACTACCTACTATATAGTAGATATAATTTCTGAGATATAAAAATTTATCTTTTTAAATCTTCTTAAAAACTCCAGTCCAACATTTCTAATTATTGAGAATTTGAAAATTCTGAATAACCAAATTACCGACTATCCTCGTAGATAGTATTAACCAAAGTTAAATAAGACGTTAAATATCGGGTATAAAAGCACTATGAAAATTTGGAAAATTTGGGAAACAGCAGCAAAATTTAAAAAGAACGAAGTTCAGGAAGTTTGTAAACGTAAAAATTCACGAATATTAAAATTTGGTACCTACTCGTCATACATATCCAAAATCCAATCACTTCATCATCCTACCCATCAACAGCTCTCTACTCGAACGGGGAATTCCTAATAACCAAGTCACCGACCGCCCTCATAAGGAGACTCATAGGTGTATTAGCCTCTGTGAAGGTAGATGAAAGGTTAAATAGGTGCGATAGGTAGTCAGAAGGTGGGTGTACTCGTTAGTGTGTGATCCCGCCTACCGTCCAATACCGTAGCTGGTTTCCCAGGGGACTCCCTAGCCTCTCACAGCCGGCTTTTGTCGTCGTCCCTTCTCTCCTTCCACATACGGCCAGCACTCTTTTGCTTTCAGGAGGAGGACGTTCGTGTGTCGCTTTTGCATCGACACGATAATAGTCACCGTGGGTTCCCGGTAGTGCGCGTTTATACACTCAACCGTGTTCCTCGAGTGGCTGGTCGCGCGAGACAGCCGATCGCCAGTCCTTCCGATCAAACCATTGAGACCGGATCGATTTCTTCTTCCAGTCGAGGATCCTCTTTCGTCCGTTTGTCCAATATTTCATACATTTTTAACTGGCTCTCTTCTTCGTAAGTTTTCACGTTACTCGAAATTTCACGAGTTCTCGAGAATTTAGGTAAATGCCTAAGTAGATGATTTTCGACATATTTTTAAACAACGACATATTTGGAGAATTAAGAAAAGTTTGGATCAGTGTGGTGGCGATTTGTGAATTAAAGACTGATATTGTTCAACATTGACTTTCGCGATTAATTACTACGCGATTTGGTTTCTTTCTTGTAATTAATTAATACACTGAGAATACATTAAAGAGAATACACAGAGACAATCATAGAATTCCTTGAATTTCAAGAAAAAAAATCAGAAGACTTTGGAAAAATTAGAAAAAAATAATTAAAGTGTGGAGAAGACTTAACGCGAGGATTTTGATGTTAAAGATCAATCGATATTTTTAAGTTACATATTTGAATATCGATTATAATTAACTTTGATTTATTTGTGATTTGTAATTAATTTGACATTAAAAACTCAGAATTTTCTAAAGTTTCTAAAAGATTTTGGAAAAATTAAATAGGCAGAGTTGAAAGAGAGTGCGATCGAGAATTAATCAGTGTTTTTCAATCTTTGAGAAGTTTTTCATTGAAAATATGGATTACAATTGACTAATTGTTTTACTTATTAACCAATTTGTGATAGAACACTCAATCTAGAAAATATAAAATATATACAATTAATTATTCTTGGATTATTGATAGTGTAATAAAACAAATTGGAGGCCATATTTTTACTTATTTTATTATCTATTATTTAGTGATGATTTTGAAACTTGTTCGTTCTCCCGTTATAAATTGAAAGAAAATTAATGGAAACTAAGGAAACTGTTTAACGAACTGATTGATATTAAAGTGATGGTGAATAAGGATAAACTCCGTTACACAAAAGGTGGCTGTATAAAAGAAAGATCAGAATGTTATTTAAGGGGAACAGTTCGAGATTGGAGCTATTGATAGGAAAAATCCAGGCCCACAAACCTCAGGAAGAACAACATAAATCCAAAGGTACGATTAATAATTCTATATTGTTATACTTTATTATCTAAGATACGTACGTTTATACTAATTAATAAATAATAATTTAAATTCTAACTAGTGGAATTTTTATTTTTTTATTAATTTAATAGAACTGTAAATATTTAAAAAAACGAGTAATCTTCCTTTTATGATCCACTTTTTCTTCGTTCCATGCAAGCACGTTTCAATCAGTTCTCTTCCTCAATTTCAATCTAATCTCCGGTAATTGATTGTTAACTCTTTCGTTATTACGAAAATTATTAAATAGAGTTCTTGCTCTTGATAACACACGACATCAGCGACTGTCTAGCAGAAATTTCTAAAAGTCTCTTTGTCGAACAAGATAAGATCACAGCATAGATCACAATTAGAAAAGTTCACACTTGTGTCAGGATATATTAAGTACCATATTATTCTTATATACAATTAATATATATTACAAACATTTAATATTAAAACGAATTTTAATTATTATGATTTTAAAAAAAGTTAAATTATAAATAGACTGTGGATGTTTATGCAATTTTATGTTTTTATAAAAGTAATTTGAAAAATGGAACTTAGGTAGAAAATTATACTTGTCAAATATTATAACGAGCATTATAATATTTTGAATATTTTATATATTTTTATATATTATTATTTCATGTATTGTATATATACGTTTACACTTTCAAATTTTCTATGAATGCATAAATCGTAGTCTAATTATAAATGACAGATTATTAGAATTTTTATCAAAATTTTTATTTAAAGAGTAAGAATTTCGATGGCAATCATAATAGCCAATCATAAGAATCCCAAATTTTTAAATTAATTCAAATCATGCTAGCCGAATTCATTAAATTTTCACTTAGAGATTGAAATAATGGATTATAAAAATTTCAAATTTTAAATTCAATTTAACAAAAACTGAAAAAAATCTTAAAAAATTCTTAATTGAAAATTGAAATAACAATAACAGTAAAATAATACCTCAGAAACTCAGGTAGATATCTACATGTAACTGATGACCGAATTTTTATTTATTTATTTTATATATAATTCAATATCCAAAAACGATCTCCAGGGGTCCAATTACAGTCATCGATTATTAAAATTTGCAATTAATTCTTGAATCATTAAATTGAATATTCTAATCCGATCTAATTATAATCTAATTGCCTGGTAATAAACCTGGCGGTACAATCGATGTGTAATATCAAAATCTATCTTGAAGAATGCAGTCAGAATAATCGATGCCAAAATCTTAAATCAGAATTCAAATCGATACATTATTAAATCGAAACATCTGAGAACCCAGTCCCAGTAATTTAATTAGTTAATTAAAAGTGAAATTAGTCTATTATCTATTATCTATTATTAAAATTGAAATATCTTGCGACTGTTCTAGTTGATAGATAGATCTAGATTCTAGAAATGATCAAAAATTTAATGATCCGGCAATATCTGAAAAATGTTTTTAAATTTATGAACGACGATCACGCATACGACGAAAGTGGATTAATAAATCCGTAAAGCCACTGTGTGGATAGGGAGAACTGCCACAGATTCGCGTACTAACATAAGTCACAATTAACGAAGGCGTTAAGTCGGCCCCCTATTAATAAGCGTCGTCGAAGCATCCTATAAATAGCGATGGGCATGAGGTGACAACATTACGCGGCCACATGCGACCACAAGGAAGGCTGTTGGGCTCGCACTCACACTTGGACAAAGTAAAAACAATGCAATACAACTGGCATCGGCAGGTCGCAGAAAAGAGCTGCCAGTGTTAAGTGCGACTATTTTCGCGTCGATGACACATCGCTGCTGATTGGACGGAATCGAGACTCAAAATAAAACCTCCTTCGAATCCTCCAACTAGTCTTTACGTCCTTGCTTCGATTTGTTTTTCGATTTGTTATCACCCCTCGTTTCCATTCGAAATTTGAAATCATTTCATTTTGCCCTCGCGATCTCCCATCTTGCGACTTTTCCAAGTTCCATTCCGAAATTTTGATTGAAAACATTCAAGAACACTCAAATTATTCTCTAATTTAATTCATGATTTTCAATTTAATCGTTCATTTCATTTCAATGAAAACTTATAAAAGAAAATTACTTGAAAAAATTGTTCAAACTCTTTCTTGTCTGATCTTTCATTTGAATAAACTCTCTGTTTAATATTTAGATCTGTTTAGTATTTAGGCAATAATATAAGGAAAAAAAAAAGATCTTCGAGATGTGCTATAAAAAATGATTTCAACTTTCTTTTATAATATAATAAGCAATTCATATGATAGTTTTTAATTTCTCTCTACTATTTATATGTAATAAATCTAAATAAGCAGATTTATTACATATAAATAAATCTATATAATCTATATCTATATTATAAATAAATCCAATTAGATAGATTTATTCGGCAGGAATTCATACGGTCACTGCATAAAATTTTGTTGTAACAAATATAAATCTAAAAATATTTAACAGACCTATGTATCAAATACTTTTCTAACCTTTATATATATAAATTTCAGTAAGATCGACATAGTCCCCTATTAGACATTTTTATAATGTCCAAAATAAATTTACGACTTGTTAATAAATTTACGTTTGTTATTAGACTTATTGTATATTATAGTCTTTCTTATGAAATATAATTATTAGGTATTTTATATATACTTTTATTTCACGCTCTTCCAAAAGTTAGGATACACTTAAAAAGAAAAGTAATGTTCTTATTTTTTGAAAGTTCAATTAAAAAAGAAGATTGAACAAAAGATAGATGTATTTGATCTTTTAAATATGATTCTTCATTAATCTTAATAATTTTCTATTGAATTATGAATCATTGATTGAATCATAAATTATTGTCATAATGAACGTTGATAAATCTTTAGAAATATAAAAAACAAAAATAAAAATTACAAAGATATTTTAAAGGATAAGTTGCGTTTGTAACAATTTAAAAAAAAAAATTTTTTTTAAATACAAAGAATTCATCCTTTTGAAAGATGGATATTTAGAAGACTTTGAAGAACGATCGGAGCTTTCCATGAATGGACTGATGAAAGGCTGGTTCCTGATTTGTTGGCAATGAGGGCTAAATTGTTGACGACGACGGGATCAACTGGGTGCTTTCGTACACTCGATCGGCAGCTCGGTTTATATTTATTGCATGTTCACCCGATCTATCACGTCTCTTTTTCTACAAGAAGGGTCGCGCGTGAATCATGCTGGATGCCAATTGGGCGAGTGCCTTGATATGCGTCGCACATTCACGTTGCACAATTGCAGGAACACCTGATTTTTCATGAAATCTGTGCTTGTAATCCATCGAATTCACTTGTAAGAGATCGTCAACCTATCTATGAAATTCTAAAGAAAACTTTATCACAATAAGCGTGTATTACGAAATATAAAGAGCAACAGAAAAAGTTTAGAAAAAATGTGAACATGTATGAAATCAAGGTAAGATGCCTACGCTAAACAAAAATAAGCGTAACTTTTTCAATTTTTTACAAGAAAGCAGTATTTTAACAAAACAATTTTACATCCATTAGAAATAGAAAAAATAATTTTATTATTATCTTTGGTTTAAAAGCTAATTTATGAGTAAATTAGTTATCTTACGCGACTATTGACTAAAATAATCCACATATTGGGATAAAATGGTTCTACTAATTTAGTGAATACAATCTTGATATATGACATTTAATATAAGATTCTTTATTTACCGCCACCAGTTTAAATATTTAAGACACTATATTCAGTCCTCGCAAAGAAGGATCTGCATACATCCTGGATAGATAAGTCTCGTTACTCGTCTATTTAATTTTTTAATATAATTTCGTGGCATTCTATGATTATTACATTAAAAAAATAACTATAAAATAGATAAATTAACAACAAATGCACCGTCTCATCATTACCAACTTATGTGGATAAATAAAATTGAAATACTAAATTTCTTTTTAAACAACTGTGTGATATTTTTTCTACACAGTATAAAAATTATACTTCCAAAATTAATACCTAGAATACAGAAAAATTATCTTTAATTAAATTTCTATTCACTAATTTACAATGTAGAATTCTCATAAGTCACATGCGTCATCATATCGTAATTTCGCCAGAACTTTTTATTGCATCGTTATCATGCTAAACTATATTATTGATTATACATAGCTGATGTACCAAAGAAAATCGGCCTGTGTTATCAATAGATACAAAAATAACACCAACATGACTGACCATTTGACTTCGATCTCCTCTGTATAAGAAGAAATCTGAGAATATAAATATTTATTTATAGACCCTCATGTCCCGCGACTCATAGAAAATTGATTGATTGTGAGTCGTAATTCTGCATATGAAAATGAATTGAAAACTTCTTTGTTCAAGGCCATGTTTTTGAGAAAGTCGACTTTAAATACTTCTTAAGTGTACGAGTAAGTGACCAGCTAAATGGATTCATCTAAATACCTTTGCTATTTTATTTTTTTTGTACAAAAAGACTTCTCAGGACAATGTACTGTTTTAAGAGACAAATGTAATGCTGGGAATATTCCTTTCGAATGATCATCTATTTATGAGTTCTCAAAGTCATCGTTATTGTTTTGTGATTAACTGATATTTATTTTTGAATATTCTTACAGAGCCCGAAAAAACAAATTCAATAACCTGTAGAACCAAAGATTTTGATCATTTATTTCTTAAATATTTGCTATCTGAATGTAATTAGAATTTTGTATCGCGAGTTACACAGCAGATACTAATTCGCACACATTCATAAACATTTATCATTAGAAAATATCTTTGGAATTGATGTTTCGACTGCAGAGTTTCAAAATGATGGATCTGGATCGTTGGAACATCCTCATATACGCATTATTATGACGTCGTACACATTATTCAATTCCTATGACGTTATGGACGTGCGAATCAGAGTGTTATTACAT
>CAJDYZ010013139.1:38953-49785 GCA_903986555.1 Heterotrigona itama
TTCTTTTTCCATTGATAAATAAAATTTCTCCGGTCTTTTGCGAATATTAATTATTACATTATTAACGGTGTTTCGTATAATGGCCTGTTTTATCATTCTAATAATATGATGTTTTTCCACGATATCTTTTTTCCATAACAGAATTTTTTAACAAATTATACGTGACTTTAATAATTTTTGAAATTTTAGGAACAATTTTTAGCTCGATAATCTTTGAAATTTCAATTTCAATAATTTGCTTCCAAAGACCATGATTTATCACACAAGACTGGATAGTTATTTTATCTGTTTAGCAGATTATAAACTAATGAATAATATTAATAGTAGCTCAAGTATGTATATAATTTAACCTTTGCTGCATATTAATGGGAACGACTTTGTTTAATAATAGATTCCTTTTCCTTATCATGACATTCACATATATTTACATATACTATTTGCAATATTTAAAATATTCCAACTCATTTTCGAGAAATTAAAGATAGCACACATGTGCTATCATTTTGTCCACCACTACACTATTAAATTAAACTTGTCTTCCTCTTGATTGAGGATTTTTAATATTTAATATTTAAATCATTATGACATTTAATAATTGACATATAACATGATATTATCAATAAATTTACAATGAGCGATTAATAACTGAACTTCGGACTTTTATAGAAAATGTTTAGTGGAAAATTATTCTGCGAAGAATGCATATAATATGAAAAATAATATAAAATATCCAAAACATAATGTTCTTTTATGATATTTATTTAATATTCTTAAAAATATGAATTTGTATAAATATGAATTCTAAACTTTTTCTCATTCAGACTTCTCTTAGATTTTTAAAACCTAAAACAAAAAAATTAATTTAAACCTAAATCTAAAATAATGTGTTAGAAATAATATTTTGTATTTCCAAAAATAAATTAATATTTCTATTTCTAAATTTCACAAAATTTAGAGATTAATATTTTACAGAGAGTAAATTAGTATTTTTCCTTAATCTGACAATAAATGAAAATAAAAAGTCGTAACAGAAACTTAGCTTGTCAGCCATTACAATCGCATTGCTGGATCTTTACGCCACATCTCTATTCGTTCTTCCAGCTTGACAGTCGGCTTGTGACCCAACAAAAGAGTGAAAACCCCTGTGGTTCTTAGATCCTGCAGCCACGAGAAATCTGAATAACAACGATCGAGATCGATCGAAATACACGCTCAACCAGTTATCGCTTAATCGTAAAAAAAATGTAACGTCAAACATCTTTTTCTTAATTTGACAAAAAGTCATATCTTAATATTCATTAACTGAAAATATATTATCTAAAGTGAGTGTTTTTTTAAACAAAACTTAAATTTTCCCTGAGAATTGCGAAGTATTAAATTCATTACCAAACTGAAAAATTATATCTACTAATGATTTTATATTAATAAGAATCTTTAAAGAATTTCTCTGGATCTTTATTAAATATAATCTAATCTCTGTTTTAAATGTATCTATATTAAATTATCTACATTAATTAGATTATTCTTTTAAGTTTTAAGATTTTCGAATTTTCTAATTTCTGTAACTTTCCCACATAAATACAGTACTGATATTATAATTAGTAATTATAGAAAAAAAGAAAAAAATTACATTTCTAATAATGTACAATAGCCGCTAATCTTTCATATTAAACTTTCTTATTTCTTGACATTTCATGAAAAATATTTCATGCAATGAAATACGCTCTTCTCTAGTTTCTAAATATTTAAGTTTAAACTATCTAGGATATCAGAGCAATTCGTAAAAGAGATTTCTAAAGTTCTTTCTTTCTCATCTATTTTCATAATTATATTCGTATACTCCTTTTTTATAATTGTCTAGAACATTAATATATCTATGTGAATATGTACATAATTTCTAAATACAGGACGCTATTCAATCTTAGCTATTCTCCATAATAAACATTTCCAAGAAAGTTGTACACTTGAAATGCCTAGAAACATGAGAAAATGATTATTTTCTTCAGTTTTGATCCATGCTTTCCAGTTCTTTTCCAAAATTTCACCAAGTGAAATCACACGGAGGCAATAAACACGATAATAGGACAACCAGAGCGTAACCACATCGATTATCCTGGTACACATGAATTATTCAAACGTAAAGTGCAAAAGCGAATTTGCTGTCTGTCTTCGTTTCTGAACGAGCCGAGACACTGACCGGTTGGACCGAACCGGTGACCTCACCTTATAACGGATTTAGTTTTCCACCGACTCGATGAATTATTCATCTGTCTAATAACACATGCACAGGGGAAAATCGTTGACTTATTACCCGCGTCTCTTTATTTTTGTCAATATGTCATGGATCAAAAGCGATATCTTTCGTAAATTCGTAAATAAAAGAATTGATTTCAACTAAGTGATCATTCTATCGTCTTCCATCGTAGTTGTAATTGAAGATTTTTTTTATCTCGAAATTTCGGATTAAATGAAGCTGTTTTGTTAGAAATATATTCTCGTGTGTGTGCGTGTGTGTGTGCAAATATATACAGATATATATCTCATAGAGATTTAAAGCTCCCATACTTTTCTTCATATTTTTTAGACAAAACAAATTTCTTTTTATATTTTTCTGAGAAATAAAAATATAATTTAAATTATAATTTTATTATAGAAAAGTAATATTACGAATAAAATGTTTATTTATTTAAAGAAATCATTATTTTTCTTTGAAGAAATTTTCTATTTCTACAATATTAAAAAATTATTGTGTACAAAAAACTAACATTTAACATATTAATTCTGCTACGCTCTTTCGACCAACTTGCATTTTTCTGAACCTAAAAAATATCTGAAATTTGAAAAAATTCCTATAGTATAGATAATTTCTTGATTTGTATTAAACATTTTCTATTAAACATCTTCTTAAAACATTAAGACTGAAATACATATAAAAATTGCTACCGGCTGCATTTAATTTTATTAAACTATTTTACTTTTTGCAACAGAATTAAATCTTTTATCCTTTTATGATTACTTAATAATTCCCAAAAGAAAAAGTTTAAAACTTTGAAACTTTGACTTAAACTTTTTTGACTTTGAAATTTAAACTTTTTTTTAAAACTTTGACAATCGTTAAATTCGTTTTTTTCAAAGGTATTGAAAGATCATGCAACGAATGATACATGCAACAGAAACTAAGAATATTTTTGTTCTCAAAATTTAAATATTTCTAAAATCATTGAAAAAATTTTCTCATACTTGCAGCATGATCTTAAAGATTGAAATGTTCTCTTTAATGTTTTTAATGTAAAATTTGCTAATCGATTTATCTTTAAAAATAACAAATCAATTCTTCTTAAAAAAAATAATCAAGTTAACAATCTACATAAATAATAACAACAACAACAACAACAACAACAATAATAATAATAGTAATATTAGTAATACTAATAATAAATTATTTTCTTAAAAATATAATTTAACTTCTAGTGACCACCTGAAGATTCATATGAAGACCCATGACACTCAAAAGCCGTATCAGTGCACAACCTGTTCCAGAGGTTATAACACAGCAGCTGCCCTAACGTCCCACATGCAATCTCACAAGAAACATCATCAATCTCAAACATCCAAACTCCAGGACATCGACTACGGTAGAAGAAGTGTATCTTCTCACAGTACATCATCGCCGCCAGTACCAAGCTCTCCATCGCCATCTCTAAATATAGTCTTAAATTCCAAAACTGGTATAAAAAATACTCAAGGAAGTGCTTCGACAACTCCGATTCTGAGCTCTCCACTGAAGTTAGCTTGCATGTATTGTACCAGAGATACCTTCAGTTGTATGCAACAACTTCAGATGCACGTGCATACGATGCATCAAGCTATCTTAAGTGGAGAAACTGTTGCAGTATCTCCATCAACTAACAGAACCAATGAACAAATAAGTTATCAGCATGAAAAGACTTTTGATAGAAAGCCAGAAGGATCATCTAAAGAACACAAAAGGAAATATCAAGATGATTCAGAAAAATCTATTGAGAAAGATCACTATGAAAACGCATTTACATGCAGTCAATGTACTATGAGATTCTCTACGTTAAACTCATTAAGAGATCATTTGGTTTCGATTCATAGAACCGATGGTTTTTGCTCTGCTTTGATGATGTGTCCTCTTTGTGGCATTCCTTGCACTTCTGCAGCGACTTATGCAGAACACTATGTTCTCCAACACTGTGAAAATCGAAGAACAGGTCTCCTAGAAATTAGAGACTATACAGATTCTAAGATGAATGGAAATTATGACACCAAGAGTCAGACCAGAAGTCAGAAATGTAAGGAGCAAACGTCTTCTGAGCCAGCTGATTTGACTAACAAGCATTCCACCGGTACAGAAAATAATTATACAGCTGGTACATTGTTATGTGGACAGTGTGGAGCTGCTTTAAAGGACTTTGAATCATTCAGGGAACACTTAGCTAGACATCTTCAAGCTGATCATAGAAATGATGTTAGACACCCTTGTTTGAAGTGTGAAGCCACTTTTCAAGATAGGGAAGACATGTTGGTACATTTGACGAAACATTATTTGGGCCAGATTAGTAAAGAATATGCTTGTGGCGCATGTAAGAAGCTTTATCCTCATCCTGATCTTCTTCAGAGACATTTACTCGACAGTCATGCTCATCATCTCTATCGATGCGCCTTGTGCAGAGATACTTTTGATTCTAGAGTGGCAATACAAGTTCATTTTGCTGTGAAACACAGTCAAGAATGCAGAATCTATAGATGCAATGCTTGCACAGTGTCTAATAATGAAAATTCGCCGGGAAATGCGCCAGAAGAAGGAAAAAGTTTCTTCCGAAGTGAGTCTGAAATGACAAACCATGTAAGAAATGTCCACGCACCTCCTACGATGTCAAATAATAGTCCTGTGGCTAGGAGTCCTGCTTCCACTCCAGGAATAACTGGGAATTCCGGACCAAGATGCGTCTTCTGTGGAATCTGTTGTAGTTCCGAGCTGGAATTACAACTCCATTTGGCCAGCCATTCTGCTAACTTATATAGATGTCCTGTTTGTAGAGAAGGATTTGCTGTGGAATTTTTATTAGACAGACATATTACTCAAGCACATCATTCTAATGACCATCAGGATGTCACGAGAAGTAGAGAGAATGGAAGAATTGGTAGATTACCAAGATTACAGGAAGAGGTATATATGTAATGTTTAAGTATGAAAAGAATTCTCCTTGATTTACAGTATATTATCATAGATAATAATATAGATGAATAGAGTAATTCAATATTTATTTCAGAAAATACCAAAATTTAGATTAATAAAATCAAACTTTAAATTCTAAATTCTTTGGTCAATCATTCTTTTTCAATTTTTACATTTTTTTCAATTTTTCCTATTATAGGCCAAGTCCCAAAAAAGAGGTCGCTCTCCAGCCTCCAGCAACAACAACTCTCTGAATCAACGTGACAACAACAATAAACGTCCAAATTACACTAATGCATCCTCTCAACAATGCGATCTCTGCGAAAGAGGAGAGTTTTCTAACGAAGCAGAACTTCAAGCTCACAAAAAATTGGTTCACACTCCGACCAAGTTTCAAAATAAGTCTATATCAAATCTTAGCATGACTTGTGCATACTGTGGAGAAGTATGTCGTTCTAGAACTGATCTGGAATCTCATACAAGGATTCAACATGCATCAAGTGAACCTGGAGGACGCCACAAGTGTAATATTTGTGACGAAGTGTGTCCATCAGGAGCAACACTTGCAGAACATAAATTGCAGAAACATTGTAAGATTCAATTAAGTGACACGTGTATCGTTTGTCGAGGAAACCTATCTTCAGAATCACAGTTTCTAGAACATATGCAAAGACACAGTCTGGAGAATGTGGATCCTCAGCAAAGATTAGACGGTTCTCTTCCCCATCTTCCTGCAGCTTGTGTAGTTTGTAGACAGACATTGATTAGTGATTTGGAATGTCGTCTCCATGCCAGACACCACTTAAAAACTTCTGGCTCTCACAGTGTGGCATCCAGCCCCAGTCCTAATCAAAAGAATCAGAGTCCAAGTTGTTGTCTTTGTTTAAGAGATTATTCAGCTGATGACTTTGTTAATTTACCTCCAAGTCATATAAGTGGAGGAGGACAGTCTTTAAAGGTTTGCAAATCTTGTTACATTCGACACTCTCAGGGTCTACCTATTTTGAATTCACCTTACGAGCCTATTAAATGTGATGCTTCTTGGACATCCAATAATAAAGATAGACAATGGGATAAATCAAAGGATAAATGGGAAACCGAGAATGAAGAAGATAAAAATGAAGGGCATGATAGTAAGAAGTGTCAAGATTGTGGGGTGAAATTTGAAGATTCTGACAAGGTGGAAAAACATAGGATAGTCGAGCATGAAAAAGTTATAAGTGGAGTTATGTTGAACACATACACATGTATACAGTGTCAGGTAATAAAAGTTATAATAAGCAGATCATATAATTAACATAATAAAATTTTGTATTGTAAGACATTTATTTTTTTTTTTTTTTCAGATGTCGTTCCCAACAGAGGCAAAAATTCAGCAACATGTAAGAAAAGAACATCTAGAAACATCGGGAAGGACTTCCATAAAAACATTACGATGTCATCTGTGTCTTTTTGAAGCTAGCAGTCCATTACAATTGCAAAGTCATTTGATAGAACATACTTTCGCAGGATGTGCCGCTCTCAGTTGTTACATTTGCCAATCTCTCTTCACCGCACCTATTGGTCTTCAGGTATCATAAAATCATAATTCTGTTACTTTTAAAGATATATATTTTATTTTGTTAAAATTTTTTTTTCTTTTCTCTCACTTTTCTCAACTTTGTCCTTGCTTCTTTCTTCTTGTTTTTTGTTTAATTTTTAGAAACTTTAATAATAGCATATCAATCTTTGGTCTTTCGATTCTAGAATCATATGCTTCAAGAACACGGCCTGAGTGCTCGTCCCTATGATTGTTCCCAATGTACACTCAAATTCTTCTTCAGAGCAGAATTAGATCATCATATGTTAACATTTCATCGACCGAGAGACATGCCATCACCCAATGAAAATACACAGAATACCTTCAAAATAAAAAAAAAAGATGCCGAAAAAAGAAATTGCGATGAAGGAGTGACTGTGAAAGAAGAAGTGGTTCCAGAAGCAGCAGAAGAAGAAGAAGAGATCAATGTGGATGAGCAAATAGAAGAGAATGATCAAAAGGCAGATCAACAATCAGAAATTGAGACGGAATTAAAAACTGAATTCGAGGAAGAATTTGTTCCTGAAAAAATGGAATCGTGATCGTTTCTCATTGATCAAAAAAATAAAATGCTCCGATAGTTATTTTGGAATAAAGATCAAAAACAAAGAGATCACTTACAAAAAATCAAAGCTTATTTACGTTTCTGTTAATTTTATTTTTAATACAAAAGAATAACAAGATGTCGCTTTATCTTAACAGATAAAATTATTATTTCTTTTATCGCATATATAAATTTTCTTAATTTAAATATATGTATAAGAATCTTTTTAATATTGCTTGGAAATTTTGCAAAGATGTTCTACAGTTAGTTGAAGCACCGATAATTTATATAGTTTATATAAATTTGTTAAATCTGTTACCGTTCATTTCCCGAATAATTATAGAAGAGCACTTTGATTATTTCATACAGTAGAATAAGTTTATGAGATGTAAAAAAATTGTAAAAACTATTACATATAAGGCTAATATTGCAAATATTTTATTTTACAGTACAATGTATTTTTTAATACCGAGAATTTAATAAATTAATAAAATAATATGATAATTTATACAATAGTTTCAAAAAATTTGGAATATGTATAATATTCTCTATCGAACTTTATTATTCCTTGTTACAGTCATTTTACTTTATTTTAAAGGCAAGTTACAGCATTAAATTTCATCGTTTAACTCCTCAAGCGGCAGGAATATATTGTATATGTACGTTATGACAAAAGTCAATTTACAGCAGAAATGGCGAATATAATATAGTGGCGGAAAACTATTATATTATTGTGCAGAAAACTTTCAATGATGAACTATGTATAATGCAAACACTTGTTAACTCCTCGGAATTAACAAGCATTTGCATTAATATTGCATGATACTACGCTTCGTATGTAATTTATGATCTACGAGCAATCTGAACGAATATTGTAATATAAAATCTTTCTTATTATACGAATAAAAAGAGCATCTATTTGCAGATGCAAATTGTAAATACATCGAATAATGTTAGAATATATTATTAGTCAGCTTTTTATTAACTTTGATCAATATTATAAGTGACAATTATTATTTGAAGAAAGCAGATGCAATAACTTGTCCACTAGGCTTAGTAAATCGATAAGATAGTTCTTTACAGAATAAATTATTGTTCTAAATCAGCATCTCTAACTATTTCTCCCTTACCATTATTGTTATTAATGTTTCGGCCAGTTATTAAAAATTCTATATCATAACAGTATTGTTTCCGCGGAAACAATTACTTAATAGAATCGGGGATCGAAAAATATAAACTTGCGAGAGAACAATGTTGTTTTCGATGTGCCCGAGATCTAAATATCCATTCAGGATATTCAAAACAAAGATCAAGAACCAGATTTTTGATAATAATATATTCTGATTAAAGTTAAAAATTGACGACAAAAGATTAAAAAATGAAAACTAAAAATCGGAGATCAAAGAATCAAGACTAAAAATCAGTGGATGATTGCAGAGACTTTTATATTCGTCTTTCTTGCTAAATTTAAATCTAAGAGATCCCATTTTGAAATGCGGTCAAGAATATGCTGACGCATACTTTTTGTGATTGCTTCAGGATAATATTCAGGAATGAATTTATTTTAATGCTAACGGTATAATCCACAAACACAGACGAGGTATATAAATAAATATTGCATACAATCATTGACTAAGAATAGGATAGAACCGGACATCCAATACTTTTTTGGAGGTTACCTGACCCGCCATTTTCGTGTCACGGTATTATCAGTCTGAAAAAAGATTACAACGCCAGTGAAACGGGAGAATGTACAACTAAAAACTGCGATGTTCAATTAATCCTTCAACGATTCTTTTGCTAGGGCGAACTAGCAACTTGAAATGATTTTGCGAATATTAGACAAGTTTCTTACGGCTATTTTAGGACGATTTTATACACGAACAAATGTATACAAATAATAATTTTAATATTTTAGATATTTTTACATCTTAAAAAACAAAATCTATTGAATATTATGCATCGTATTTGTTCTTTGTGTGATATTTTATAAAGTAATTGTCAAAATACATCTTCGGTTTATTAAGGCATGTATTATAGTAATATGTTGTTTCATATCTTCCAAGCTTATTTCGTTGAAACCAAACCTTGCAACTTTATTGAATTCCTGTTTTATATATATATTCAAACTGATTTTATCGAAACTTAAGATCAAAGAAGCTTGACCATGAGTTTGATAAAAATTTCCTTTCAACCAAAGCTTTTCAACATACTGCAGATGACTAAGCGATTTTTTGTTTTTCTGTTTCTTCTTTAATTTATAAAGAATAATATATATATTCTTCTCTAATTTATAAAGAATAATATAATATAAAAATTAATAAAATATATTTTTAAACCCTCAAAAAATGCCACATTTCAGAGAATTTCTTAGGAAACAGTATATCAAAATAAGTTATACCATATTTGGTATAATTTATTATAACATTTTTTTATTGTAATTTCAATACCATCTCGTAGTATATGCGAATAATAAATAAATATACAAATTATTGAAAGTTTCGAAGATTTGGGATTTTTAGATAAAAATACAGCCGTGGGCTCACGAGTACTTGTTTTTATGCTACGTGGGCTATTTTTGAATTGAAAACAATTACTGACTTTTTTTATAACAAAATCTGGAGTATTAAAAGACGAATTAAATTATATTTTAGAAATATTAGATGCAATACATGATACTGACTTTAGAGCGGTTATTTCTGATCAGGGAAGAAGTAAGCTTCTGGTTTATAGCAACCGATCTGTTCAAATTTTTACAAATCACGATTGATCACATTTAGATGATCGAAATCAACAATCTATGATAAATTCGGATCAAGCTAAATATGTGCGAACTTATCATGCAAAGAAACAAACCGCCATAATGGCGACTTCTTTGAAAAAACAGAAAGAAAGTTCTCTTATCCTTCTTTTTATGAAGCAAAACAACTCCGTATGTCCATTTTCAAAACACCGTCGTCATGGCGACCGGTCGTATACCACTCGTCCACATCGGGCCTAACCATTTCAACTATCGCCGAACATCGAACGAAGCAGCTATTGCGTTGATTACATCTATTTAAATAATCATATGTATATATATATATACATAATAAATTATATATTATTATATATTATTATATAATATATAGTAAATTATATATATTTTTATAAATTATATATATTTATATCTAAAGGCCCCCATTGACGTTAAAACATGCTGCGATGCACGCATCATTGATGCAAGCACCACTGAGAAGCAAGGAATCACTGATGCAGGAATAGACTTCTAGCATTAGTTGGACAAAGAAAGTCCGTTTCGGTTTGTTGTCTTATTCTTAAAATAGAATGGAGTCTATTAATAATTAATAATTAAATAAATGTTTCGTTTTACTAGAAAATTTTTACTACAAGAAGATCAATTATAACAATTTCTTCATAATTTATGTAAAATTAAAATGAAATTAATTTAAATTAACTGAATTAAATGTTATTGTAATATAGAGTAATAAATAATATATTATACA
>CAJDYZ010013176.1:11611-36544 GCA_903986555.1 Heterotrigona itama
CTCATTTTGTTGAAATATCATATCGATATTATGATCGTAAAATATTATACGTATCTCGGAGTTCACAATGAATACCACTGTATGATACATAAATATCTATTAGGATTATTTATATTGTCTGAACTAATACAGAATTCCGTTACGTGGAATGAGTTTTACGAATGGCCGTTCATAATTTTCCACATTCAATCTGACAATATCGATTTTAAGGTCTCATATCACTATATGCATCGCGGGGTTCATAATGAATACCATTTTTTTATACATAAATGCCATCTAATATTCTTTATCGGGCCAGAAGTATTACATAGTACGCGGAAAGAGGTTTACATAACACCATTCAAAATTTTCCACATTCATTCTGTCAATATATTATATCGATTTTATGGTGTTATATTTTCTCCGCAACGTGCTGTTAACAATGAACATCACTTCTTTGTTTTTACTTATCATATTACATTACTCATTGACCCCGAAATGTTATGGAACTCCGCTACGTGTAATGAGTTTTACAATTGTAACTTCAAAATTTTACACATTCATTCTGTTAACATATCATATTGACTTAATGGTTTCATATTATTCCACCCATCGCGTGAACACCCAACACAATGAACACGAATTCACTGAACATAAATATCATCCAATAGTATATGTGGAGCCTTAAATTTTACGTATTTTCGGCACGAGGTATGAGATTTACGTATTGAGATTCAAAATGTTCGACATTAATTAATGACAGCATATCATGTAAACCTGATAGTATTATAATAGTCTAGGCATCGCATGGTTCACTATGAGGACCATTCTATTCTACATAAATATCGTCTAATAATATTTATCTTACCCGGATTATTATGGTGTTCCGTTACGTGAAATGAGGTATGCACATGGAACTTCAAATTTTTTGACATTCGTTCAGTTTATATATTATATAGATCTGATTGTCTTATACCATTCTACTCATCGCTGGGGTTACTATGAAAATGATTTTGTTGTAAATAATTGTCATCTAATACTATTTAACGAGCCTGAACCTAACAGAATTTAAGTTCATGGTATAAGGTTCATATATGCAAGTTCAAAATTTTCGTCATTTAATCTGTCACAACATCATGTCAGTCTGATGGTCTAAAATTATTCATCGCGGGGATCACTTCATATACCTTTTTATGTACATAAAAATCATCCAATATTATTTACAGTGCCAGAAATACTGTGTTCCTATACGAAGAATGGTGTTTTCATACATTACATGAAAATATTTGACATTCCGTAAATAAATCATCTCGGTCAAATTGTATTATACTACACATCGCCGTGTAGTATCTATTACAAAGAACGCCATTTTATTGTACATAAGTTTCATCTATTTAACGAGTATGTAATGTTTCGTGGTTCCAGATCTTTGAATGATGCTTATATGTGACCACTCAAAATTTTCGACATTGATTCTGTCAATATAACATATCGATCTGATGATCTTGTATTATGTTACGCATAGCTGGGACAATAATGCACAATACGTTATTTAACATAAATATCTTTTTATTATTTATCGCAACCGAAATTTTACGGTGTACCTGTATTATGACTCAGAATTACTTATATTTCATCAAAACTTTCGATATTCATTCTGTCAATATGTTACCTCGGTCTGTATTATTCTACGCGGGCATCATAATGAACACAATTTCTTAATACACAACGATGATATAATACTATTTATCGACCCTGAAATGTAACAGTTCTCCGGTAGGATACGTGGCTTACATATGACAATTCAAAATATATAGCCTCTATCTGATAATCATACGTAATTCAACGCGTCACAGGGATTACAATGAACACATATATAACTCAAATATATAATTCTCAAATATATAACTACGATCTAATATCATTTATCGAGCCTGAAATATTACTGTTCCCCGGTACAGTTCGATGCAAACATATGCACCTGCAAAATTTTCGACATGTATTCTGTCAATATATTATCTCAATTTGGTGGTCTTTTATTATTCTACGCGGGAGACATAACGAACACAATTTTTTAATATGTAAAAGCGAACTAATGTTGTTTATCGACCCTGAAATATTACGGTTCCCATGAACGTTTCGGGGCTTACATGAAACAGTTCAGAGATTTCAATATAAATTCTGTCAATATATTGTACGGATCTGATGGCCTTATATTGCTCTACCAATCGCGGGAATTACAATGGACACAAGTTTTAAAAATGTAACGACGATCTAATATTTATCGCCCCCGAAATATTACGGTCCTCCGGTACGTTACGGTGTTCACATATGTCTCTTCAATTTTTTAGTCATTCATTCTCTCAGTACACTATCTCGATGAGATGGTCTCACATCATGACTCATCGCGGGAGTCATAAGGAACGACATTTACTTCTACATAAATGTCCTAGTATATAATTTATCGATACTGGAGTAATACGATTTGCGGTAAGATTCGGTGCTTACCGATGTCCTTTTAAAATTTGCGACATTTATTCTGTCAATATGTCTTACAAGTATGAAGATCGTATATAAATCTGCACATCGCGGGCATTACTATGAACACAACTCTTTTATTATGTCACGACGGTCTAATATTATTTATCGAGGCTGAATTATTACCATGTTTCGTTACGTGAAATGAATGTTACATATGCTGCTTCGAAATTTTCGACATTAACCGTATCAATACATTATCACGACCTAATGGTTTTATATTATGCAGCGCATCGCGGGGATAACAAAAGACACAATTGATTATTGTATAACTACGATTAATATTATTTGTCAACCTTGAATTATTATGGTCCTCCGGTACATGACGCTGTGATTGCATATGACCACATAGAAATTCCCGCATTCATTCTGTCGATGTACGAAATCGATCTGATCATAATTTGATCATAATGGATCACAATGAACACTTTCGTTCAATACATA
Source organism: Heterotrigona itama (assembly GCA_903986555.1). Classification (NCBI taxonomy): domain Eukaryota; kingdom Metazoa; phylum Arthropoda; class Insecta; order Hymenoptera; family Apidae; genus Heterotrigona; species Heterotrigona itama. The sequence goes on from CAJDYZ010013176.1 coordinate 14,573, forward strand.
AATACAATCTAATACTATATGTTGACCCTGAATTATTACGGAAATCCGGCACTTGGAATGAGGTTTACATATAATACTTCAAAATTTTCCACATTTATTCTTTCAAAATATATCGAATTTATTGTCTTATATTGTTCTACGCATCGGACCTCTCAATGAACACATTTCTTTGTATATAAATATCATCTAAAGTTATCTATCGAGCCTGAAACTTTACGGACTTCGGATACATGAAGTGAAGTTTGCTTATGACAGTTCAAAATCTTCCACATTCATTTTGAAGTTATATCATAAATTTTATGGTCTTACTATTGCCCTACGCGTCGCTGGTTTCACATTGAACAGAATTTTTTTCTCAATATGTATCATATAGTACTAAATATTGAGCCTTAAGTACTGAAAATTCAAAATTTTTTTACATGTATTCTGTACATACATAGTTTTGATTATATGGTCTTATAATATTTCGCATCGTGGGGCTCAAAACGATCACCATTTTTTGTGAATGCATATCATATAATAGTAATCATTGATGCTAAAGTATTGCGCAGAATGTGGAATGACTTTTATATTTGATCATGAAAATCCTCCACATTCATTCTGTCAACATACCATATCGATATTATGGTCTACTATTCTCATACGAATTGCGAGCTCCAAAAAGAACCTCATCTTTGTACATAAATATCATTTAATATTATTTTTCGAGTCTAATATTACCGAGTTCCGTTACGTGGAATGATGTTTACATACGACATCAAAATTTTCCACATTCATTCTGTCTGTGTATCATACTGATTTTAATGTGTTATATTATTCTACGCTTCGCGGGTTTCACAATGACTACCATTCTTTTCTACAAAATATCATCTAATACTATTTATTTATCCCGATATAAATCCTTCACGTGGAATGAGTATTACATATGACTATTCAAAGTTTTCAATATTCATTCTGTAAATATATCATGTCGATTGTACATATATTATTCTTCGCATCGCGTGGATCACAATGAACTCCATTCTTTTATACATTTATAACATCTTATTTAATTTATCGATCCCGAAACATTACCGTCTTTTGGCACTGATAGGTATTTACATATATCGATTCAAAGTTTTCAACAGCCATTCTGTCAATATAAATTACTGTTCTGATTATTTATATCATTCTACCCATCGCGAGGTTCACAATGAACAACATTATTTTCCACATATATATCATTAAATTTTATTCATCCACCCTGAAATGATACGTTCGTCCGTGTTTGACATGTGCTTACATATGATGATTCAATATTTTCGATATTCATTCTGTCGTATGTCACACATATCAAATAGTCTTATATTATTCAACGGATCGCGGGGTTCACATGAACAAATGATGACATGTTCACATGATAATACGTGAAATTTTTCAGCCTTGACGCTGTTTTCGCGAAATATTCATGTATTTTACTCAGATATCGACAATCTTTCTAGTTTCATAGGAATCTTGCGTATTACTCGGAGAAACGTGATAATAATACGCCTTTTTTCTCTGCATTGACGACGTTTTTGTGAAATATTCGTATCTTTCGCTGGAACTTCGACGAATCTTGCTAGTTTCATCGACATCTTGCATAGTTCACGACCAAAAGTGATAATTCGTTGAATTTTCTTGTTTCGAAACTGTTTTCGTGAAATATTCGTATTTTTCGCAGAGATTTCAAAGAATCTTGCTAGTTTCATAGATAACTTGCATTTTTTATTACGACGAAACACGATAAATCGAAATTCACTGTTTCGTCGATGTTTACGTGTAATATTCGTATTTTTCGCTCAGACTTTTGCGAAACTTGCTAGTTTCATAGTTATCTTGTGTGACGTCGGACGACCGACGTTAGCCTCCAGTAGTACACACACACATATCTTTTAACCGAATAATTGCAAAAGTTCAGACTCAAGCCAGGCATGCCATGCCCTTCGACTAGGTGACCTAAATTCCTAGAAGGAAACAAAGCCAATCACAAATCCTTCTGTCGTTATAACGACATGATCCAGCCCTATGTGCTCCAAAACGAAACATAAAACTTCCAACCACTTTCCACTGGCCGATCACTGACAGAGAGCATACGGCCTTCCCACAGACACCACGCGATGCCGAACACTTACCCCCACAACACCGAATTTCTAGAAAGAATATTGCAAACTTAGTGTAAATAGGGCAGCGCTCCACAGTTACAGTTACGGAGTAGTGGAGTAGCAGAGTGGCGGAGCTGCAGAGTTGCAGTCAGGCGTTCGACAAGACTAAAGTCTACGACTCCTGCTCCGAGCGATCATGCTTCACCACCGTGGGTGGAGCTCCGGTAGTCTAAGTTCTCACAGCGAGCATACCGTTGCTCATGTCCGTCGCGTGATATATATTATTGTTAAGCCGAATTGTTTCGTTTAGTTTTTAAGAATATGTATTCATTCTAATCTTTCTCTCACTTCGACTCACTTTAATTCCACATATAACTTCAAATTCCTTTTGATTATTATTCGCGAGGTATTCAATCATATATCAGACCATCTTACTCCTATTCTTCTACAAAGAAGGAAGTGCAGACACAGCTGCACAATCATTGCTGATTAATAGGATTCCAGCGTAAACGAGATACAGTGGTGCAAATAAAGCTGCAAGGTACTCTCAATTGCGCGCTCGAGCAATACGATATATACCGCGTTCGCGTCGCGCTGATAGAAATTATCATCTGTAAACTCGTGCGTGATTTTACCACAATGTAGGTAATAGCCGTCTTCCTCTTGGTGCTGAACGTGCGTTAAGTCAGGGCCGGACGATTACCTACTCGGAATGAAAGTTAATTCCGATCACCCTGTCAACAACGAAGCCACCGTCCGCTAAGCATTGCTATTCCGTGGATTCCCGTTATTGTCGGACGTATAAAAGGGTTGCCGACTGGACAAAACGGTTGCATAAAACAAAACGTTCAGGAGATGCAAGTGGCTGGCGCGATAATTCCGTCGAGACGTGACAGAGGATTGGTGGCAGCGGTTGGATTGAAGCAGCTGTCGCGGAATCAAGGCAAGGATAATCATCTATAAAGATAAGATAGAGCAGGTAAGTGAGGCAATAGAATCGGAGCGGAATGAGAGGACAGCCGTTCAATCGAATTCTTGTTGTGCGTCAGGATCGCATTCGAGCACCGATCCCCTTCACAACGGTTGGAGGATCGACAACCGTTCTCCCACTATTCTCGCTCTCAAGCACAAGTATCTAACCGGAGCATCGCACTGAATCATTTTGTTTCAAGCAATCGTTCAGAGTAGTCACAGTGCAGCAAAGTTCTTGTGTTCAAAATAATATATTTCCTATTTCTCAAATATCAACACAATCTCATGAGTAACGCTCTCACTGATCCACGAATTCTTTCCAGTGAAATGAAGATGAATTTCATGCGAAATGAAATCTTCAGTATCGTCTAAGGTATCTGAATTAATATTGCTTTTATTTTTGTATTTTGTATTATATGAGCAGCGCCGTCGCGAGATCGAATGCAAGGACTACATAATTGAAGATTTGCGTTGCGAATTGGAGTCCATTCGCGCAAACACGCCGCGTCGCGATATAGATTATCTCGCTTCGCATTATTGCTCACTTCACATTATTATGATACGAACAGTCGCGCATACGGTAGTTTTTCCACTTTCGCTTTAGGCGAAGCGTTAAAATCAATTCCGACGTTTGACGGATATAATATGCCTGTGCAACAGTACATTTGTGTGTGAAAGCAGGCAAGACGAATGGTTCCACGACAGATGGAAACATATTTATTAGATCTGCTCAAAGCAAATTAACTGGTCGCGCTTATTCAGTTATCAACGGGGATGACTGCGAAACCGTCGGAACGCTCTGCAGCTTTCTGGAAAGAGCATTCGCGCCGCGCAAAGACGTCTATGACATCAGAAGCTAATTGGAACAGATCTATATGCGGAAAATCTATAGCATGTATCAGATTACAGATCGGTCGCGTAAAGGAGCTACGAAACGCGATCCTCGACTGCGATCGCGAACTTTTCGACAAACGCGAGATCGACAAGTTAACCTCGAAGAAATTCGTGAAGGGATTGCAGAATCAAATATGCGGGCACATGTATCGCGTCGAAAATCTATCATTAAGCGATATTTTCCAAGAAGCCATCGAGATATATCAACGCATACAGCTCGAAGAGTCGCGCTATGGATGTGAACAGCGGCGCATTCAGTTCTCGGAATCACGAGACATCAAACGTCGCGAGACATATGCTGACGTAAGGCGTTATCAACGTCAACCCGATTCATTTAGATTCCCCTCTTCACGGTACGAGCGAGGCCCTACACCACCGCCATATTCACCGCCGTATCGACGGTCAGATTATAACCAATCGTAGTCACTGCGTTCAAGCGCCGAGCGAACTCCCGGTCCTCGTTATAAACCTCCGTAAAACTATTAAATTTCCGATCGCCGTGCTCCGACGACCGACCGCTATTTTCGGTATTGCAAGATGACAGGACATGATACGCACGAATGCCGTAGAAGACAGTCGAATAGCGCCGCGCGTTCGGGAAACGCGATTCCCCTCCCGTCGAACGGTGAACCACGACGGGAGGAGCGACCACAAATCGTTCAAACAGCGACTCAAGTGGAAGAGCAGAAGCTCGAGTCACAAGCTCATCCATCAAATTACTCATACCGCGCGTGAAACTAGAATCACCGCAACTCTCGCGCGTCACCGAATTCATGCTCGACACCGGTGCCGAGCCAAATTTAATTAAATCATCAACGTTAGAACCGACAGTAAAGGTAAATCCGTCATCCATCTCGCCTTAGAAGATATCACGAACGAACGAGTCGAGACTCTGGGTTCGGCTCAAATTTATATCGCGGACAAACCCGTGGAATTCCATGTCGTACTCTCTCCCTATAATTACAGAGAGACTTCTGGGATCTTCGTTCTGCTCAGCAGGAGCAATAATATCGTACGCCGAGCAGCGAATTATATGGGGGGATGTAACCATTCCTTTCTTAAATCCGACCGTAACGATACATGTTCGCGCCTCTTATTTAACTTTTAGGGCAACCGATCTGCCCACCGCGTATCTTAGGAAACGAGAAATAGCTTCCGACGTTATTATTCACGATTGTCTAGTCCATTGCGAGAAAAATCAAATCACCGTTCCATGTGTAAACACATTAGACGAAGCCCGCGTTATACCCAGACCCGTTATTGAGTTGGAAAACGTCGAGATAACCTCGTGTACACCGCCAACTCCGCCCCGAAAAGAAAATTGTAAATCCAGCGCCAATTAGCAACTCCTTGCCATAAATGACGAGCTGACCATAAACGAGCGAATCCGCGAGTTGCATAATCTTATTTCCACGAATCATTTAAATGAAGAAGAAAGAAATCACTTAAGTGAGATAATCGAATAGAATTTCGATCTCTTCCATCTCCCTGGATACGCATTAGGGAAGACGGATATTATCACGCACAAAATTCTGACCGTCAATGACGTTCCTGTCCATACGAAACAGTATTGCTATCCGCTGATCCACAAGGAAGAAATAGACAGGCAAATGCGCGAATTATTAGACAGCGATATAATGAGACTTTCGAAAACGCCGTACAATTCGCCGTTGTGGATCGTGCCGAAGAAACCGGACGAACAAGGCAATAAGCGCTGGCGAATTGTAATAGACTACCGCGCATTGAATAAAAAGTTTATCCCGAATCCCTACCCGCTCCCCAGCATCTACGAAATCCTAACCCAATTAAGCAGCGCAAAATATTTCAGCGTTTTTGATCTAGCTAATGAATTTCACCAAATAGCCATGGCACATAACCTGGGCACGCGGAAAAAACAGCTTTCTCTACGCCGTACAGCCATTACGGGTACACGCGCATGCCATTCGGACTCCGTAGCGCCCCTGCGACGTTCCAGCGTTTAATGGATAATGTCTTATTAGGCCTACAAGGCACCGAGCTCTTTGTGTATTTGGATATCGTAATCTACGCGCGCTCTTTATCCAAACACCGCGACAAATTTAATAAGTTAGCCGAACGCTTAAGGTGAGCCTAAAACTACAACCATTGAAATGCCGTCTATTGCACAAGGAGGTAGCCTACCTAGGACACGTTATAAGCGACGATGGCGTAGAGCCATGCCCTGGGGAAATTGCTGCGGTAAAAGATTTCCCCACTCCGAAAAGTTTCTAGGCCTCGCTGGTTACTATCGCCGATTCATAGGGAAATTCTCTCAGATATCGAAACTATTAACAAATTTATTGAGGGGTATTGAATTTCATTGGGGGCAGATCAACGTACAGCCCTTTGTCCCGAGCCTGTTCTACAGTGTCCCAACTTCTTTATACCGTTCAATTTAACAACAGACGCGTCTGGTTGCGCAATTGGCGCGATACTTAGTCAAGGAGAAATCGGATACAATCGACCAATCGCGTACGCGTCACGTTTACTTCAAGGCGCATTAAACTATTCGACAATCGAAAAAGAATGTCTCGCAATTATCTACGCCGTTCAGCATTTTCGACCGTATACTTACGGTCACAAATTCACATTAAGACCGCATGTCTGGGTAAATTCCGTAAAGGATCCCACGTCGCAATTTTTAAGGTGGCGATTAAAGTTAGCTGAATACGAATACAGAATAGTTTACAAAGCAGGGAAGTCGAATTTAAATGCGGATGTACCATTGCTTAATCCCGTACCAGCCCTCTCCGTTTCATCCAACGACTCTCTGTATACTCCAGAACCAATCCCCTCCACTTCACGAGAAGATCCATCTCCCTTACCCACGCCGTCCACTTCCGAGTTTCAACTCCATCCCCTCTTGGGATTCAAGAACAATCCTCCCCATTGGACGGAAATAGCTCCAGCGACGAGATCGACGATCTCTTTGATACGTGCGGAATGGAGGCACACAGTCTCCGCCGTACAATCACATAAGTTCGGAACCGCATTGTAATGCGCAGAGATAACATCGCCTGCTTCGTAGCCTTGGATGAGTCGCCGTCGACACCGGCGCCGAGGATCTCTTCAGGCAAAATAAACTCCCGGTTATCACTGACCTGACCCTTGGCAGAGCCAAAGTCAGGAACTTAAGTCAGCGCAAATTAATCCTCCTTCCATGTAAGCCAACGTTCTATCACCACACGGACCTAGTAACCTTCAGAGTAACGGGTCAATCGAACGATCACGTCACGTGCTGACCGAGTATCTTAAACATTATATTTCACGCAACAACTGGGACAAATGGCTCGACTTGACAATGTTTTCATATAACACCAGCGTACACGAAAGAACGCAATTCACCCCCCATGAGTTAGTATTCGGCAGCCTCGCGCGAACTCCATCGACAAACGCCGCTCTTCATGCAACGAGCCACGACACATACGATACGTATCTGAGGGAACTTCAATCAAAGATGATAGGATCCATCGAGCAAGCCCGCGCTAACCTCAAAAATTCGAAATTCGTACCTACGATTTGCTCCGTTCATACGATTAATTAATTTCCTACTACGATAGGAAATTGACTGTGCAACATTTTCCGCCCTGCGAATTCGCGTACCTACGCAGCGAGCCCAAAATTTGGACAAGAATACTCCGGACCGCATCAAATAATCGATACATACGATAACCACAATGTAAAAATATTATATAAACACAAACCTAGAATTGTACATGCGAATAAGCTTAAGCGAGTAAAATCGACAACCCACGCATCAGCATGTTCTGACAACAAAGAGTGTGACGCTCATCATCACCTTCGGCCGGAACGTGAACCACGACACTCTGCCATCGAAACAGCAACAGCGACAGAACGAATACAAATATGGAAATCTTCACCCCGAGACTTACATCCAATAGCAAATCAACAAGAGGCACAACAACGTCCCCACTACGCAGAAGACAATACAGCACACTCCCGCAAACCATTTTCCAAACGCGTAGAAAAATCGTTTCCCCAGGAACGGAGGAGCGACGTTGGACGACTGAACCGTAGTAAACAGCCATGTATATACTCACACACACACACACACATTTCTAACCAAATAATTGTAAGGACTCAGATTCAAACCGAGCCATGACCTCCGACCAGATGACCTAAATTTCTAGAAGGAAACAAAGCCAATCGCAAATCCTTCTGTCGTTATAACGACACGCTCCAACTCTATATGCTCCAAAACGAAACATAAAACCTTTCAACCACTTTTCATTGGCCGATCAGTGACAGAGAGCACACGGCCCTCCTACAGATACCACGCGATGCCTAACACTTACCACACCGAATTCCTAGAAAGAATATTGCAAACTTAGTATAAATAGGGCAGCGCTCAGCAGTTGCAGCAGTACTTGTAAGTTGCAGGAGTTCGAGAAGACTAAAGACTTCGGCTCCTACTCCGAGCAATCACGCTGCATCATCGCGGGTGCAGCTCCGATAATCTAAGTTCTCACCGCGAGCATACCGTTGCTCGTGTCCGTCGCGTGTTAAACTATTGTTAAGTCGAATTTTATTATTTAGTCTTTAAGAATATATGTTCATTATAATCCTTCTTTCGCTTCGATTCATTCCATGTATAACTACGAATTCCTTTTGATTATTATTCGCGAGATATTCAATCATATATCAGACCATCTTACAACTCCTATTCTTCTACAAAGACGGAAGTGTATACACAGCTGCACAGTGAATGCTGATTAATAGGATTCCAGTGCAAACGAGTGGTGAAAACAAAGCTGTAAGGTACTCTTAATTGCGCGCTCGAACAATACGATATATGCCGTGTTCGCGTCGCGCTACCATCTAAGGTATCTTCGATGGTATCTTTACGAGAGATCTTTACGAGAAAGGCAGGTACTAGCCGCCTTCCTCCGGTGCCGAACGTGCGATAGGTCAGAACCGGACGACTACCTGCTCGGAGTCGAAGTTAATTCCGATTACTTTCTCAACGACGAAAGCCACCGACAGATAAGCCTTGCTATTTCGCGGATTTCCCGTCGGACGTACGCGTCAGCTGGACAAAGAGGTTGTATAAAGCAACACGTTCAGGAGCTGGAAGTCCCTGGTGCGATAACTCCGCCGAGACGACGAGCCGGGGCGTCACATAATACGTTGCATTTCTCTACTGCTCTCTGCTCCTTCGGTATCCTGTGAATGTGCTGTTGGGTCAGTGTCGATAAGATTGGGATGATGGTGAAGAAAGAATTTCGTATCGGAGTCGCCACCAGACTCGTCAGTGGGGCTAACAGTGGCGATTCCTGCCCCAGACGCAGGTAGAATGGAACTATAGTCTGGGCTTGGAAGCGGTCACCCATTCTATAGCGGCCCGCAACGGTGGTAGCTTAACCTCACAATCGCTTACGTCGTGTGGTCAGCCAACACCACCGGTGGACTTAAGAGTTTTTCTTCTGGAACTTGTATTCGACCCTGGTCCTCTGCGGTACCCGACACCTTATAGGTCGAATCAAGCGCTGGTCCGCAGTGGCTGAGTTCCGTGATGTAGACTTGTGACGTAGTAGTGATGTGGAACGCGATGACGTAGATCCAAATCCAACGTCGGCATACGTCACAGTTTCGACGATGTTTTAAATATGTATTTTTCCCAGAGATATCGAAGAATCTTGCTAGTTTTATACAAATCTTGCATATTTTACGACGAAATGTAATAATACGTTCAATTTTTCTGTTTCCTTGATATTTTCATATTTTCGAATTTTTCGTTTAAATTTCGACGAATCTTGCAAGTTTCACAGATAAGTTGATATTATACGACGAAACGGTATTAAAATGTGATTTTCTCAGCCACAAAGTTGTTTTGATAAAAATAATAGTTTTTTTTTCGCAGAGATTTCGACGAAGATTACTAGTTTCATACATATATTGCATATTTCACGACGAAACGCGACAACACGTCGAATTTCCATGTTTCGACGATGTTTTCGTGAGGTATTAGTATTCTTCGTTGAGATTTCGACGAATTCTGATAGTATCATACATATCATGCATATTTCACGACGAAACATGATAATACGTTGAATTTCTCTGTTTCTGTGATGTTTCCGTGATATTTCCGTTGTTCTCATTTAGTTATCGAAGAATCTTGCAAATTTCAAAAATAACTTGAATATTTTACGACAAATCAGTGATAAAACGTGAAATTTCTTAGCCTTGACGGTGTTTCGGTCAAATATTCGTATTTGTCGCTCAGATATCAACGAAACCTGCTGATTCCATAGATATCTTGCATGTTCACGACGATAGAGAGAATAAAAGTGAGATAAATAAAAAGTGAGATTTCTCAGGATCGATGATGTTTTCGTGAAATATTCGTATTTTTCCCTGAGATTTCGACGAATCTTGCAAGTTTCACATATAACTTGAATATTTTACGACGAAACGTGGTAATACGTCGAATTTTTTTGTTTCGACGAAGTTTTCGTGAAATTTTCATATTTTTTACTTAGATTACGCCGAATTGTGCTAGTTTCATACATATCTTGTGTATTTCACGACGAAACGTAATAATACGTTAAATTTCACTGTTTCATTGATGTTTTCATGATACTTTACCTTCAATCATTATAACAATCTCCAACTTTAAAAACTCTAAAGCAGAACATAGACCTTCCAATCACAATCCAATTTCTACCGGCCAACCAGTAACAGAATCATCCCCCCGGCATAAATATTCCCACAGTCTCCGCCCTTATTTTTCTACGTGCAGTTGCACGTTTATTCTCACCAGTCCGAATTTCTAAACAGAATATTGTAAGCATAGACATAATTATTAGTATAAATATGGCATCATTTAGCCGGTAGTTCAGTCCTGGCACAGTTCCGATACGTATTACGATAGAGTTATGTGTTCGAGAAGACCTTCGTCTCCTATTCCGAGCGATTACGCTGCACCTCCGCGAGTGCAGCTCCATTTGTCTAAATTCTCAACTCGAGCATATCACTTGACCGTCGTGTGTCAATCTTTATTGTTAAGTCAAATTGCATTCCTTAGTCTTTAAGAATATATTCATTATAGTCTCATATCTCTCCTCGAGTCATTCTAATTCCACATACCTCTATCCTCGTCATATATACGCGAGTAGATCGGTCATATATCATACTCTCTTACGATTCCTATTCGTTGACAAAGACGGAGGTGCAGACACAGCTGCTACTCTCAATTGCGCGCTCGAACAATACGATATATGCCGCATACGCGTCGCGGTGTTAGAAATTACCATCTACGTAAATGCGTTCTTTACGAAAAGGAAGATATTAGCCGCCTTCCTCCCTGTGTCAAACGTGCATCGTTAGTTCTGGAGAGGACGACTACCTGCTTGGAGTGGAAGATGATTCCAATTACCTTCACGACGATGACGCTACCGACAGTTTGAGCCTTCACATTTTCCGGATTCCCAGTCATAGTCGGACGCGCCGGCTGGACAAAAGGGGTGCATCACAACGACACGTACATGAGCTGAAAGTCACAATAATTTCGTCACAAGGATCTGCCGGACGTGACAGTTCTGACGATGTTTAAGAGAAATATTCTTATTTTTCGTTGAAATTTCGTCAAAACGTCCTCATTTCACAGATATTTTATAGATTTCATGACGAAACAAAGGTAGTACGATGAATTTTTTTGTCTCGACTAAGTTTGTATGAAATATCCTCGTTGTAGATTCGTCAAATCTTGCTAGTTTCATATATATTTCGTGCTTTTTACATCAAAACTGTTATAATCCATTGAATTTCCTTGTTTCGACGTTGATGAAATATTCACATTTGTCGGTGAAATTTCGCCATAACGTGCTAATTTCAAAGATATTTCATACATTTCACGAGGAGTTAGCGATAAGAAGTTGAATTTCTCAGCAATCAAATTTTTCGTGAAATATTCGTTCTTCACTCTCTAATTTCGTCAAATCTTGCTAATTTCATGTATATTTCTTTGTTTTTATAATGGAAGCAAAGATAATTCATTGAATTTCTCGTTTCGATTAAGTTTCCGTGAAATATACGTATTTATCTTTGAAATTAGTTCAAAACTTGCTATTTTCATTGATATTTCATGCATTTCACGACGAAATAGAGTTAATACGTGCAAATTCTCTGTTTTAACAATGTTTTAGAGAACTATTCATATTTTTCTCACAAATTTCAAAAGAACTTGCTAATTTCACAGATATTTCATAGATTTCACGTCTAAACAGAGGTAATACGATGTGTTTCTCTGTTTCGACGATGAGAAATATTCGTATTCTTCGTTGAAATTTCGCCAAAACTTCTTAATTTCATAGATATTTCGTAGATTTCACGAAGAAACACAGATAATACAATGAATTTCTTTATTTCGTCCATATTTTCGTGAAATTCTGTAATTCTCGCTGTAAATTCGACAAAACTTGCTGGTTTCATATATATTTCGTAGTTTTCACAACAAAACTGTACTAATCCATTGAATTTCCATGTTTCGACTTTGTTTCCACGAAATATTCTCATTTGTTGGAGAAAATACGCCATAACGTGTTAATTTCATAGATATTTCGTAGATTTCACGATGTCAGAGTTTATTTATAGAATTTAAAGATTATTTATAGAATAAGAATACGCGATAATATAATTGATGGGAAATGCATATATAAGTACGTTCAGAACGGCGCTTCGAGATCAACTACAAAACGCGAAGCCAGAGTTCATTTGTTTAGTTGACGACAAAAGACAATCACACTCACACAACTTACATCATTCATCGATACATTCCAACATACGAAGAGTTAGTAATAAAACGTTGCATTTCTCAACGTCGACCACATTTTCGTGAAATATTCGTATTTGTCATTGAAATTTTGACAAAACTTGCTCATTTCACAGATATTTCGTAGATTTTACGACGTAACAGTATCATAATACGTTGAATTTCTCTGTATTGACGATGTTTTCGTGAAATCTTCGTATTTTCCGATGAAACTTGCTAGTTCCATAGGTATTTCGTATATTTCAAGACAGTGATAATACGTTGAATTTTTCTAAATCGACGATGTTTTCGTGAAATATTTGTATTTTTCGACGAAACTTGCTAATTTCGAGGATATTTCGTATATTCTACTACGAAACCGTGATGATGCATTGAAGTTTTTTCTTTCGGTGACGTTTTCGGGTTATATTCGTATTTTTCGCTGAAATTTCGAATAAACTTGCTTCTATAGAATAAACTAGTTTCACAGGTATTTCTCTGTAATTTTACCAAAACGTGCTAGTTTCATAGAGATTTTGTATATTTCAACACAAAACAGATATAATACGTTGAATTTCTCTGATCGACGATGTTTTCGTTAAATATTCGTATTTTTCAATAAAATTTCGTCGAAACTAGCTAATTTAATATTAATTTCGTATATTTCACAACGAAAGCGTCATAATAGTTTGAATGTCTCTGTTTCGACGATGTATTTGTGAAATATTATTTCCCTTGTATTTCTAGAAAATTTGCTAATTTCATAGATATTTCGTAGATTTCACGACGAAGCAGTGAGAATAAATTAAATTTCTCCGTTTCGATGTTTTCGTGAAACATTCGCATTTTTCGTTGGAATTTCAACAAAACTTGATTTCTCTGATATTTCGCAGATTTCATAAAGAACAGTGATAATACTTTGAATTTCCTTATTTCGACTATGTTTTCGTGAAATATTCATATTTTTATTTGTAAATTCGTCAAAACATTCTAAATTCATAGATATTTACTAGATTTCAAGAAGAAAACGCAATATACGCGATATACGAGTTTCTCAAGTTCGACAATGTTTTCTTGAAATATTCGTATTTTTCCACGCAAATTCAATAAAACATGCCAATTTCATAAATATTACATAATGTTATTTATTATACCTGAAAGATTACAGAGTTTCGGTAATTGGTATGTTGTTCACATGTGAACTTTCAAAAATTTCCACAATCATTCTGTCAATATATTTATTTTATGACCTTGTTTTATTCTACGCATGACTGGCTTCGCAATGAATAGTATTTTCTTTCACGTGGATATCATCTAATATTATTTATCAAGCCTCTAATATTATGAGGTTCCAGAACGAGGTTTTCATATGATCCTTCCAAATTTTCCACTTTCATTATGTCACCAATCCTACACATTTTATGGTCTTATATTATTCTATGCATCGTGCACTTCACAATGAACATCATCTTTTTGTACATAGATATCATCTAATACTATTTGTTGAAATAATATAGCTTGAAACACTACAGAGTTCCGGTACGGTGAATGAGTTTTACATGTGCTCATTCAAAGATTCAGAGATTCAGGGTAGCAATATATTATCTTGATCTGATGTTCTTATATTATTCCACGCATCACGGGGTTCATTATGAACATAATTTTTTAATATACGATTTAATACTATTTATCAAGCCTGAAACATTACGGAGCTGCTGTGCGGTACGGGACTTACTTATGACGCTTCAAAATTTTCAACATTCATTCTGTCAATATATTATAAATTTTATGTTCTTGTATTATTATTGCGCAATGCGGCGATCATTATGAATGCAATTTTTTTGTATACAAATATCATCTAATATTACTTATCTAGCCTGAACATTACATAGTTCCAGTACGGGGCATGAGGTTCACATGTGCTCCTTCAAAGTTTCGTACATTCACCGCATCAGTATATTATATATCTCAACCTGATGGTCTTATATTATTCTAAGCATCACGGGGAATATAATTTTTTAATGTATAACGACGATCTAATATTATTCATCAAGCCTGAAATATTACGGTGCTCTACTGCTATACGCGGCTTACATATGATAATCCAAAATTTTCGACATTCATTCTGTCGACATATCATGTCAATTTTATTGTTTTATATTATTCTACGCATCGCAGGGATCACTCAATTTTTTTGTATATGGACATCATCTCGTATTATTTGTCAATCGAGCCTGAAATATGACGGAGTTCCGGTACGTAGTATGAGGTTTACATGTGCTCTTTTATAGTTTTCTACATTCACTCCTACAAGGTTTCACCGTATCAATATATTATTTCGATCTGATGGCCTTATATTATTCTACTTTACACAAAGTTTATGGAAAACACAATTTCTTAATGTATAACAACCATCTAATGTAATTTATTATTCATCAAATATACGGTTCTCCGATACGGAATAAGGTTCACATATGTTCATTCAAATTAAAATGCATTCGCCGTATCAATATATTATATCTATCTGATGGTCGTATAACATTACAAGAAACACAAGATTTTCGGGAAACACAATTTTTTAACATAAAACGACGATCTAATAATTTTTGTACATGAAATATTACGATTCTCCGATACCGTATGGGGTTTGCATATGCTCATACAAAATTCAATGCATTCACCGGGTCAACATATTATCTCGAACTGATGGTCTCATATTATTCTATGTAGTTCATGGTTTACTGAAAACGCAATTTTTTAATATAGAACGACGATATAATATAATATATCGATGATCAAATTACGGCTCTCCTATACCGGTATGAGTTTTACGTATGCCCATTCAAATTGAAATTTAATCGCCGTATTAATATATTATCTCGATCTGATGGACTTATATTATTCTACGTAACACAAAGAACACGAAAAACATACTTTCTTAATATAGAGAAACAATCTAATGTAATTTGTCAATCATACTTATATTACGGCTTCCGGACAGTTATGAAGTTTATGACCGTATGCTCCTTCAAATTTTAGTACATTCACCTTATCATTATTATATATTATTATATTATTTCGATCTGATTGCCTTGTATTGTTCTATGTATCCAAAGAATAACGAAAACATATTTCTTTAATATATAGTAAAGATCTAATATAATTCATCGATCATACAATTATTATGGCCATCGGTGGGTTATGAGTACATTAACCGTATAAGTATATTATCTCGACCTCATAGTCTTATATTAGTCTTATATAAGAATTTAATATTATTTATCGAGCCTGAAATATTACGGTGGTCCTGTACAGTATGGGTCTTACAAATAACAATTCAAAATTTTCGACATTCATCCCGTCAATATATCATTTCAAATTTATGTTCTTATATTATTCTACGCAACGCGGCGATCACGATAAACGCCATTTTTTATACATAATCGTAACATCTAATATTACTTATCGAGCCGGAAATTTTACGTATCTCCGGTAGGGCACGTTGCTTTCATATGATTCATTAAAATTTTTATCATTCTTTCTGCCAATATACCATATCGATTTTATTGTCTTATATTATTCTACGCAACGCGGGGACAACGATGAACACCATTTTTTTGTATATAAATAAAGTATAATAATCCTGTGAATCATAACGATTCAATCGAATCAATATAATTACACCTTATATGTTGTTCGTTGTACATTACTCATAATTCGTTAGACGTTAAATCAATACATGTAATTCCCGCTATTCGTTATAAGTCCCATGTTTTCTCGCTATACGTAATACGTAATACGTTATACGTTGCATAAATTTCATCATCTGTTTATTACCATACGTTATACGTTACACGTTACACGTTACTCATAACACGTTATACATTATTCATATTATGTCATAGGTTATACTTTACACTTTATACATTATTCGTTTTACTTTATACATTGCACATTGTACGTTACACGGTATAACGTTTCTTGTTATGCGCTGTATGTTATGTTATACGTTATATGTTATACGTATCACATTATACGTTGTACATTATAACGTTTTGCGTTATACGTTGCATATTAAATGTTACGCGAGTCGTTATGAGTCGCATCCCAGCTCATCAAGTGAGGAAAGTACTCACGGTGTCGTGCAGTTTTGCAACCATTTTTGCCCAGCTGATGCGTACGTCCAACTTTGGCATAGAAAACATTCGTTATGGCTCAGGAAATTAGTAACTCTGGCTCTATGTGACGTCATCTCAAAGATCATTAGAATGAGCTTATACCGTAGATGCGTTGTCATCTTCTCTGGTTCTGATATGCGTTCGGCTCTCTCGTCGAACAGAAAACGGCTTACGCCTCCTTACTTATAGAATTCGTGTACGAATTTTCTATCATAATATCACGTATGTGGCATTTATTACGCGAAATATCGATCAAGCAAACGATTGAAAAAGCTGTGCAGCTATGTCTGCACCTTCTTGTCACAATCATACTGGAGATCTGCAGAAATGTTCGCACTATCTGTCTCTAATGAACAATAGGAATCGTAGAATCACTATACCGATCGACTATACCGAATACACTCAATGCACAACAATTAGCAAGCGAAATGGAGTTCTGGTTAAAAGAAGCAAGACGCAGTGAACCACGTAAATCGATCAAACTAACAACAGACTAACCATCAACTCTATAAAGAAACCTAACCATCAACTCTATAAAGAACTCAAATTATCCGAACACACAACGAGGAAAGATACCGCTCAGGATACACCAAATAACGCCGGTCGAAAAGCCCGAATCAACGTAATCCTAAGACAACTGCAGCACATTCGAATTTAGGACTGATAAACAGGTCTTTGGTCCTACGCTCCTAATTTCTACGTCTCCTACAGTGAATGGCCAGTGCCGTAGATTTTCTTGGATTTATCCTACAATTTTTTGATTTTGATTCCCTATTGTATGGCGATAGTTAATATTGTGTTACTTGTTTTTTGATAATTCCATCTCTGCCTGTTACTCTTTTTGATGAGGTTGTGAAGTAGTAGGTCGGTGATTAAATTTTGGGTTACCGGTCGAGTGGCGCTGTGAAATGAATTGCGGATTGGCTGATAAAGGTCTCTAATTTCTATTGTTACTGTGGTGGAAAGGTTGTCGTTTATTTTTTTCTTGCTACAAAATTTTGTGAACATGCCCCAGTCTGTTATTGCTTACATGTTGGTTTGAAATTTTACGTGTAACGGTTTGGAGTATGGGTTCAATTGGGATATGATTTGAGGAAAGGTCATCTTATGTATGACAGTCGAAAAGATAGGGGACGTTAGTAAAAAAGATGTCTGACTTTGATGGGATACACTTGAGCTATTTCTACGTATATGTTAGGTCAAGGATGATTTGGTACTTGTGTAATTCATGTTTGTGGATCCGTTAGAATTTCATTTTATATTGTTACATATGAGATGTTTCGCGTTGAAGTCACCGCGTATAATATAGTGTCCGTTACCATGTGGCTGAATAATAGAGAAACATTTTTTTGAGAGACGCATAGGGAACTCTTGTGATTAAGAGGAAGGTTTTAATTTTGACTGTTTTCTTCCACGAGAAGATTTCTATAGATCATACTAGATGAATGATTTCGTCGATCATACTAGATCATTATAATATGCTGAAAAATGATGTTCATCGCGATCACTGTGAAGAATAATATAAGACCATTATTTCGATATAATATATTGATATGTATGTGAATGTCATAAAATTTGAAGAAGCATATATAATCCTCGTACCGAAAGTCCGTAACATTTGATAATCAACAAATAATATTAGAACGCTATAAAAAAACGGTGTTCTATAATATATTGATACGGCGAATGTCATAAAATATGATAGCGTAACACGTTGCATTTTTATTAAGGCTATTTTCGTAGATTTAATAAAAAAATGAGAACAAGTGAATGAATTTCACGAGTGATCATTTCACAATATGATTCACTAAACTGTTAAGTTTTATAAAGAGAGAAAAAAAAAGATTGGACTTTAAAAGAAATAAAACTTTATACAACAATTCACAGAACGATTCAAGGTAATCATGAAGAAAGTTCGAGTTATAATTTAAGACTGAGGCTTTATTTGTGGTTTATGTTCTTTTATAATGTTGGGTGTGCACGAAGTGGGGGCTGTGTGTACGGACCTGGATCGCTGAATCTGTTGACCGCTAATTTTGAGAATAGATAAGGTGATCTGAGATTAAGAATTCAGAGAATGGCTTGAAGTCTGCATTTTATCGGTGGGAAAAAATTTTTAACTGCTGACTACATTCTTCCGTTCTTAGACTGTGATTCGTTTCGAAACGAAGCGGACTGATTTTCGAGTAAGTTTTATGTCTACCAAGTCGAATTCAGGTGATATGAGGCGTAGCTGGTCACATTCGTTGGTAGTTGGAGCTGGTGCATTTAATTATGGACTAGGATGTTGGATTGGCTGTATAGCTTAAAATATTTATACATAATGTGTGCGAATGCATTTTGATAGAGACTGACAACATTTACATTTGTAGAGTATATAAAGTATGATTGCGCCTATAGAAATGTAGTCTAATATTTGTAATGTGAATAGCCCTGTTTGTTTTAAAGTTCTGATTCGTTGTTCTGTTTTTACTTGATTGATTTGTGAATTAATTTGTTGCAATGACATCTTATAAATATTGAAATTTGGATTCATCTTAGGAGTGGTTGAGAGCTGTTCACTAATTAAGTTGAGTTCGGCTAAGGTGTCATTGTCAAATTACCGATTTCTTTATACTTTGTCTTATATCTCGTATGGTCTGACCGGCCTATTTTTAGATTGTTGCTATATGTTAGTGTACAACTCTCGTCGCTTGATAATTGATTTAGTTCTTCAATGTTAGTATTCTACTTGTTCCGCATAGGGCTTTTAAATTTATTTTGTGTTCTGGAATAACAAGATAGTTATTTTCAGTTTCAAGGGGTATGAATGTTAACACATTAATTTTAAGATTACATAGTTACAGTTTTTTGGTGAGATGGAATGGTCCATTAATTCTAATTCGCAGTCTTTCATACTTGTTTTGCTATTAGATGGATATGTGATATTGCGTCTTTGTAAACTTTTTACAACATTTATTCATACAGTTCTTGTCGACTGGGAGGTTGTCGCTACCAAAAACTATTGGTTTTTCAATTACGGGGGCCATTAAAATTTTGTCTCTCTGCGTCGGTATAGGATAAATTAATTTTGATAATTTTAAATAATTTAAATTATAAATAATTTTGATAATTTTCCATTCTCTATCTTCTAAAAGTGGTACTCTAATAAAATATAACAATTTCTTGTTTCGGATTGAAGCTTGTCTAGTAATGTTTTGGCGTGATATGGTTCGTAAGGAAATTTCTTATCAGTTATTTGTTTAATGTAGTGGAAATTGATTTGCTTTGACAAATTGGGGGTTATAATTCCGCGTTTTCCTAAGATTATGGTTTTGATTATTTCTTCTGTGTTTACGTGTAATTCGAATATTAGGAATTCAGTATGAATGAGGAGAGACGTCAGTATTTCATCTTTGTGCACGGTGTTGATTAGGTCTTGCAAATTGCTGTTCATTGTATTTACAATCTGTAATCTCTCGTCATCCAGAACTTGTTTAATAAGAACCGATTGATTTGCTATAATTATTTTCATATTGTTATTAAAATCGAATAATTTATCTATGTTCTAATTTATTAAGGTCAAATCATCTTCGTCTAAGGTTCCAAATAAACTTTTAGACACTAATCTAATTATATTTAGGAAACCTCGTTTTGATCGTGTGTGTAATGTTAATTTTAATTGTTCTTGATTTTTATAAAGCCGTTATTTAAGCTACGAATCTCATTCTTATAACTGCAACCTTTGCAACTTTCATCTAATTTTTCTATACTCGCTTTTATTATTGATGGTTGTCTAAGTAATTCATTAATGTCCAAATTGTAACTTGAGCTTATAGAAATAACATACTGCTATAATCTCAAGAAATACAGAGTTTTTGCCTAATGGTTTTATGTATCTCGCAATTAATTAAGCTGTCGTAGAGCAGGATGGCAATGAACGTTGGGCTGAAAGAAAAAGTTTTAGTCTATTACCGTGAATTTTTATAATCCTTTTACGGCGATCAAATATTATAGTATAATTTGGGGGTGAGGCTGTTAATACTGTCGCTGGTCCTAACCATTCAGTGTCTAATTTATTCGCTTTGTGGTCGGTGTGCACCATTACTTTATCTACTGGATTAATGATAGTCTGATTCCGCACGATTCTACTGTCTTGTATCCTTTTATCTTTTAACTTTGTTTTTTCAGTTACTTTACGTGCCTGAACTATGTAAACATAATGTCTTTCTAATGTTTGAAGATTTTTCGTCGCATTCTAGGGTGCAAATGTTTGCTATAGTTGAGAGTGTGTTGTTTCTTCTGTTCAGGTGTGTACTTTTGCGGTTTGTTACGTCCAAATGCGATTTTATCTTTGATCTTTGTACTGAGGAAAATTAATATCAGTAATATAGTTACACGTTCATGTTCGGTTATCGTGTCATAGTCTATGCCTATGTTTTTTGATTTATTGTCTTGAATGACTTTAGTAAGGATTTTAAGTTCATTCATGTTCGTTATATGTCCCTAAAACTGATCATTCATTTTAAGTCATTCATGTTCGTTATATGTCCCTAAAACTGATTTGGTTAACTGAAAATAGATTTCTTTGTTATCTTTCTCTTTAATGTGAGTTTCTTGTGGTGTTATTTCTTGCTTAAAAAGTCGGTATTCGTCAATGTAATTTGTTGATTCTTCTTCCACAAGTTCAAGTTCTGCGATCAAATTTTCTATGTCTGTTAGAGATAATTCGCCATGTATAATTTCGTCGAGATTCAGTGATTGTGGAATAAGTGCGTTATCTGTTATTTCTTTAAACTGGAATTTCCGGTATCGGATCTTGTCGAGATGTTAAGCCAATTGGTTCGGTCAATGGATATAAGCGTGATAAGGCGTCCGCGGCGGCGTTCCCTTTTCCTTTTTTATATTCGATGTCATAATCGTATTCTTCAAGTATTAATCTCCAGCGCATAAGGAAAAGTCTTTTATGTTTTTAAGCTTGTTGGTTTTTAATGCTTGTTGGTCTGTTTGAATGATAAATTTTCTACATGAGTAAATA
>CAJDYZ010013193.1:2584-34139 GCA_903986555.1 Heterotrigona itama
ATAAAAATAATAAAAATGTTCCTAGAAAAGAATCACGCGTAACTCGATCAAGCGAATATTTTTTAATGTGTCGGACATTTGACGAAAACTAGAATAAACGTTCTCCGATGTAAAAAGTTTCATTGATTTCAAGAAATTTCTTCTTTCAAACATTATATATTTCGAAATATAATTTATAGAGTATCAACAATATCTTATAAACTGCAATCTTATTCGATAAATTTCATTTATTTATTTCTTCACTCTGACTCAATTCGAATCCAAAATCAGAAGAGTTTAAATTTCAAGCAAATTAATCTATAAATCAAATCAGGCAAATGGAGTTCATTAATTTCTATCGAAATTTGAATTTGGTAAAAAAAAAAAAAAAAAAAAGGATAGTATAAAAACGAAGTAAAAAGCGTGGCAACAGGGAGTTGAATAAAAATGTAATCTCTAATCGTAAGAGACAAACGCTTGATGAGTGAAAACATATTCATACATACATGTGCGTCAGTGAATAACTGGTGAAATATAAAGCGATTGCTTGTTTCTTTTTATCTGATTTTTTGCTCTCTGTCGCTAAATCGTCCTTCCTTTGCAAATTATGAAAAGAAAAAGACCGACTAAAAAGAAAGACATGTTGCAAGAACGAAAATGCAAACGACAAAACGTAGTATCAGATACATGTATGTTAATGATAACGTGAATTCAGTACCACATGAAAAACGAAAGTAACAACAGGTACATCGTAATATATATATATATATCACAGAAAAATTCAGAAGACACACCGAATGCATAATTTTTTTCATAAATTAAGCATAACAAGGTAGAAAGAGAAAGAAGGGAAGATGAGAAGATCGGTACCATTGCACACGATATGTGCAATGAAATAGAAAACGAAACGGCACGTGATCAAGAATTTTCGGGATATTTATTTAATTGCTATACAATTACAGATATATAATTATATAAGAGACGACTATAATAATAGCACGTAGCAAAACATCTCACAAATATGTCATCTGTCGTTCTCCTTAAGCTTATTATCAATCGTTTTATTATCGAGCGATCTTCAGATTGGACAGAGCGATCTATCAATGCAGAATCAGCTTCTCGAGATCGACAGATTCGATTCGTAACATATTGAACGTCGGTATGGAATGCTAGAAAATCACCATTCTTGTCAGTAATTTTCGTTGCTTTTCTTCCTTCATTTATCGGAAAGTTTCACGGTTAGGGACTTTGCAACAACGATTTTTTGTATCGAGACTTACGATGTAGTTGATAACTGTTTACGGAATATAGAAAAGAGAGATTCAATCCAATTGTTTAGAGTCCAATCCTTCCCTTTTTGATTTTTCTTATTTTCCTGTTATAAGATGCAATTTACACGCGTGTAAATTTGACTTACCTATTTAAATACCTAATTAAACACAATAAATCACTTTAAAATTCCTCCTAATACACTATATATCAATTTATTACTCTTAAACATTATACTCCATATTTAATATTGAATTTATTATTTGCCATTTGTGTAATTTTTATCAAACATGATTGTTGATATATATAATTTTGAAATGATAAACTTTTCGTTGTTTTAATAAAACTTTATAATAATTATACTTTAAATGTACAATTTATATGCTGAAAATAATTTATGGTATTAATCTACGGAGAAATATTTCATTTGACGTTAAACATTGAAATTTTTTATAAAATAAAATATGTACACGTGGCGAAGCAATTTTTTTAGTCAAATATTTGTACGAGATGTTAAAATGCAATAGGAAATAGGTAAATAATTCTTTTATAAATTAACATATCAATTTTTTTAATTTATTCTACAAATAATTTATTTATATCATATCTTAAATATCAAAAGATGAAAAGATATATATACTTCGTAAATGTATTAAGCAAGTGAATAAGGACTTTTTGCAAACCAAACGAATAAATTAATAAGGATTTTGTAAATAAAATAGTTTATGATTTCTGTATTATATTTTATATTACGTTATTTCAAATTCCAATGGCAGATTGAACAAACCAATCTTAATCTATAAGTTATGTATTATAAAACACTTTTATGTATAAATTCTTTTTAATAATAAAAAATTATTTTACTTCTATGGTAACTTTTTATATTGTAAAAGATAGAATAAATTTAATTTTTTGCTTTTTTTTCTTGACTTTTTTAATTTTTTTTTTTTCTATTTCATCTTTCTTATCTTTAATATCAATCTTCTTGTTTCCAAATAATAGAATCAATCGGCAGTTAAATAAATAAACTATATTTTTTGAAATGAAAATCTAACCGCACTTTCGTAATTACAAACAATAATGGCACTTATAAATAATACATAAATATACACATATGTAATGATAAATATCAATAAATTTTAACAAATTAATATGATGTAATCCCTAATATTTAAAAAAGTTATTCAAAGAAAAAATGGTGTAAAAATATAATTTGTAAAGGTAAATGTTAACAAAGAAAAAAAAAAATATATATATATATACATTATATACATAATATTTAAATAACCATAAAATTCGCTTTATAAGATTGAGATATTTTCTCATCTTATAATATATTTTATTACATTTTATTTTATTAATATTAACAATGTTTTATTTCATTTTATTACAAACAAATAATAGTTTAATTTTATTATTTAACTTAATTTGTGAATAATTAATTTATGTGCAAAAAATTGGCAAATGAAGATGTGACAAAATATTTTAACGAAAAATAAAAACAAATTTAGAAATTTTAAATATTATACTAATATTTTTAATATTAATAAAGATTATTAATATTTTTCTTCGCGAATAAAAGCTGCATTTAACATAAAGTTTGCCTTGTCAAAGCCTTGACAAGAAATCGGTGCTTTTCGAACATTCCGCATATCATGTACGCGTGGCATATTGATGACATACTGTGTACGGTCAAATTTTAAGGCTGTGTGGTCAATAAAATAATTAAATGAAGTAATTTGATGTTTTTCCTTAAACTTATACTCTCTTCTAGAAGATAATATACTTTATACCAATGATGCACAATCTGTGGCCTGTTTTGAAAATTTTTGCAATTTGTAGATTTCTTGTAGTCTATTTAATTTCTTTTGTTTACAAAACTTTTTAAGATTAAACATCAATTATATTATTTGCATGATAACTGAAGCAATGATTTAACTTTAATTCAATTAAAAATGTGAAAACAGCATAGAAGGCACCAATCTAATTAGCATCTATATTTCTTTTCACCATTTTTTTTTCATTTAATAGTTATTTATATAATCAAGGGGGGGAGGAGAGAGAGAGAGATTTATTGTAGCCCGTGATTAATACGATGTTCCATGTGACTTTTTGTTCTGCTTCACTGCTTTATACTGTCTACATTATTTGTTAAAAAAAGTTTACATTAGAAAAGAACATTACAACTGTGAGAATTACAAATTGCATGAGAACTGCACTTTCAAGTTTTCAATAATAAATAAGCTTAATACAAAAGATTCTCACAAGCCTTTAGTTTTTTCTTTATAATTAATAAAGAAATAATAAAATCTCAATATAAATAATTATAGAAAATGTACATAATTATAAAAATATTTTATTATTAGATTTTGTTTACAAACTTTTTTGAGCGGAATATAAAAATGCGCTGACAGGAATGAATAAATAATGCATTTGCAGAATATCAAATTATATAAACTGTCATAATAACAGAAGAGACATAGAATAATTAATGTTTCACATTCAATATTTTGTTTGTGTACAAATATAAACATTCTTATATAAATAGTATCTAACAAAATTTGTAACAGTAATATACATGAATAAAATTTTTTGGTATTATTTGTTTGAAATATAGATTACAAAATAAATATTCCCAATAATGCATACATTTTTAAATGACATAACACTATAGAACTATGTATATAATTAATTACACAATGTAAGAATACATAATGTAAGAATTTTTCAACTAGTAATTAATTTTACTCATAACAAAGGAAATAAGTATGAAAAAGGATGTTATATACAAGAAAAAGAATGTATACGTATCTTCACATATAAAGATACAAATAAAGAAATGAATTAAAGTATTAAAGAAACAGTACACCTTTGGTCCACATTAGATTGAATAATCAAATACATTCATATTACCTTTAAAACAATTACTGTTACTTATTGTTTGTCATTGCATTTATATTAGTTAAATGCTTAAATCATTAAGCATACATACATCAACAAAGGTAATGCCAAGTTGTCAACTTGATTTGTTTGTGCTTCAATAAATGATAGTGCAATGCTCGATAATAAACTTTGCAAAACTAACCAACCATTATCTATATAACCTATTGAATTGAAAAACATACATTAATTTTATAATGTACCATGATATATTTTATTTAAAAAAATTATTTTAGTAATTAATCAGTATATCATACATACCTAGGAATATTATATACACAACGCACGCACGCACGCACGCACGCACGCACACTTAATATTGTTATATATAGTATATGGAAAATGTTAGAAGATATGAAAAAATTTTGTTAGCGAAAGTTATTCAGTATAGGCTAGACCATAATTTAGCAATACTAATTTTTTTGTAGATGAAAATATTTCAAAGATTTTAAAATCATCTCGACTCTTAAAATTAATGCAACTTGGCATTTTTTATAAAAAAAGTATTCATGTATATAGAAAAACTATATATTAGTATATTATATATATATTTAGTTTAGATTAAAATTTCAAAATCATCTCCACTTTTTTAAATGAAATTGATGATTGACAACTTGGCATCCTTTATAAAAAAAAAGTTTCACACATAGAAAAGCTATTAATTTAGGCGATATTTTATATTTTAATTTTGTAATTAAAATTTATCATGAAAAATAATAAGACAAAAATATCACTCCTGTCTTTCATATAATAAATTTCACAAAATTAGAGTTAAAATATCTTCTAGACTGATAGTTTTCCGACATATATGAATTAATACTTTTTACAGAGAATGTCGAGATGTGTATGATTCCATTTAAAAATCTGGAGATGACCTTGAAATCTCCAAAATCTCTGCATCTACAAAAAAATCATTGTGAGCCTCTCTGTACTGAATAATTTTCGTTAACAAAGTTTTTTCACATATTCAAAAACAACAAGGATGTTTAAAACAACAAAAAATTTAATTTCGAAAAATTTTAAAAATTAAAAAAAATTTTTAAAATACATACCCATAAATGCTAAAATACATATTAATCCAATTTGACTAAGAATACAAGCAACTGTTCCTTCAACAGATTTATTGGAATTGGCCCACTTGTGATAACCCCATCTACTACCAACAAAACTAGCAACAGTATCACCCACACCAACTGTTAAAATACCACTAAGCAAAACTGGTAATGAAAGATTATTGGTAGGCATCCAAAGTGGAAAGGACAAACCACAAAATAAATACAGAGGTGTTAAAGAAATCAAATTATCTTTCTCATCAGCAAACACAGAAAATCCCTGTTGTAATGCTTCTCCAAAAGGTGATATTTGTAAGTATCTCATCAACTGTCAAAATGTAAGAAATTATCAATAGGAAATTTTAAAAAAACTATAAATATTCAACAAAATATAATTTTTTTAAACTTAATATACCTCAAGAAATATAAACAATCCCATTATTATACCACTAGCTAGATACAGCAAAACATGTTCATATATTAAACCAGGTATATATACAAGGACAGCTAATAAGTGAAATATTTTTCTAGTTGAAGTTGTTGCTTGAATATTTAATAATATTTGATATATAACAACTAATACCCCTAGTAGTAAACATAGAGCCCAGTATCCAATTAATATAATCTGTAATATTTGCAATTGTTAAAATTAAAAAATCTAACACTTATATGCAAAATATTACAAAGTTATTGTCATGCATACCTTATTTGTTTTGTTGCAGACAAAGTAAAACATCCAAATTAAAGGATTTTGATCCAATAAAACATACATTAATGGTAAGACTACAACTGACAAAACTGTAATTGTCATTATATAAAAATTTCTGGTCAAGTGAAACATTGGAAAATAACTAGAAATTAAACATACTGATATCACATATAGCATTGCAACCTGAAATTATATTTATATTATATTATATTAATTAATTACATCTTTCAATTACTGATCATATAAAACTTATTATTAATAAAAAATTTAGAATACCTGTAAAAACACTGTTGCAATATCATCATCATGGATAGGTGGCAAATGATATCTTAGTGGCAAATTTGTTACTACAGACATTAGAAATAAAATACATCCATGCATAACTGCTGTTGCTTCTCCAATTGTGAAACAATAAGGAAATGTAGACATTAATTGAAGAATACCCCAAGTTCCTAAACTTCCAATACCTAAGCCCCATGTGACACTCACCAGTAATCCTGCTCTTATTTATCAATAAGTAAAACAATTTAAATTAAATTAATATGAATTAATTTATTAAATTAAAATAATATAATTTTATAAAATAAATAACAATATTCATGTGAAAATTGTAAAATAAATAAAAAATATATTAAATAATAAATTATTTAATATAATATTTCTAAACTGATATACCTTTATTTACTACAAAATGATATAATAAAGATGTTATTATAGCAGGTAAAAAATATATAGCTTGAAAATCTTTAACTGTTACTTTCTCAGTTGACAGTCTCAAATATAAACATATAGAACTAATAACAAGACCAATTCCTGTGAGACCCACAATGAGACAGATTTCAGAATAACTAGCATCTTCTTTTAGTAGAGTTAAAATTGCACTTAGACCTACTAATGTTCCAAGCCATAACCCACTGTTAGCTTTTATCCTGAAAATATTTTTTTTAATTTTTAACCAAAATTTAAAAATAATTTTTTATAACATTTGAAAGTAAATCTTAATAAAAAATATTTTCATTATAGTAACGAAAATAATCATTATGTTACTATAATTATAGATAAATAATTTAAAATATGCTAATAATTTATAATGTATAATTGAATTTTTTTTTTACGATACTTATACATTATGTATACATCCAGAATTTATATTTTATAATATATTGAATAAAATTCAATATACTTACTAAAATAATTAAAATAATTCAATTATTTATTATCACAAATGAAAGAAAATAAATTTATTACTTTCCATAAATTAAATCAAAACAAAAAATATAATTCTATAATTACGAAAGGATTTCAAAATATAAATATACAAATATGCAATATATATGTATGTACCATCGAGAGATACGAATACAAAATACAATATGATTATAAAATAGCAAAGAATTGAATACATCAAAATAACATATATGTCTTATAAATATTTCTCATATATATTTCTTATATATATATTATATGTATTTCTTGTATATATTATATAATATTTCTTATACATTAGACGTAATTAAATATAAATACAGCAAATAATTAACACAACAGACTTCTAGGTTAAGTCACATTGATTTTTATATTCATACAATTAATAAACATACCGATGTTTTATACCATTATCTTCCAAACTATGTAATATTCTTTCTTCAAAATGGCTATATTTTTCAAAAAAAGATTCCATGATTGATAAATTATTTAAAAAAAACGTATTTTTACACCACAACCCCAATCTCTTGCACAGAAAATGTATGATACTATCTGAAAAGGTCAAATTCTTTTTCCGTCATATTTTTTGTTCTTATATATATATGATAAAATACGCACACACACGCATACGCACGCACGCACGTACGACGCACCTGCGTGCACAAACATATTATGTGTATACATATTACAAATAACAAATAACAATACAGATTAAAATATGAATAAATTTATTAATAAATATAAATTTTTAAGTTTTCATCTTTATAATCTTTTATATTTTTCATTTTTATTTGTATATTTCTGTTAAATATCACATACCAGATATTGTTATTGAAATCATATAAAATGTAATGTAAAAAATTGTAATACTAAGTATTAAATTTGACATTAACATTTAATATTTATTAACAATATAAGAATCAAAATAATAATAAGAAAAGAAAAAGGATAATAAAATATATCATGAAATAAAACAACAAACTTATTTCATTAAATAATTTTTATATATTATATATCACTTAACAATTTACAATTTTACACTTTTCATTTATAGTACTTCAATGAGTACACCGATATGCTATACATTTCAAACTGTATAATATCCCTAAATATATTAAATACAGTTTGAAAATAATTAATAAAAGAATATTAAAAAATTATTTTTCTATATTTTGAATACATTTTAACATAATTTTGCCTGTAACAATTAACAATTACTAAAATATTATTATCTCTCAATTATTCATTTTGTATCATTTGAGGAACTTTTATGAACTATGATTCTTAGCAAATGCAATCAATCCGTTTGTTGATGAATCATGGCTTGCAATAGTTTGAGTGCTTTCTAATTCAGGTTCAATTACCTTTGCCAACTGCTTCCCTAATTCAACACTGTTGAAATAAAATTGATATATTTAATTTTTATTTATTTAAAAATTTTTAGTTATTCAATAATGAAATAATGAAATTATTATTTACCCCCATTGATCAAATGAATTGATATCCCAAATAATTCCTTGCACAAAGATTTTATGCTCGTACATCGCTATAAAAATAAAATGTATTTAATTCATAAATGTATATAATTCACTAAAATAAATTTAAATAATAGATGAATATATGTATTAAATTTACCAATCAAAGCTCCAAGAATAAAAGGCGATATTTTCTTAAGAAGAATAGTATTAGTAGGTCTGTTTCCTTCAAATATTTTATGTGGCAATAATAAATTTATTTGTTCAGGACTTATTCCTGCTTTTTCTAACTCAACTCGTGCTTCATTTTCATTTTTTCCTTTCATCAAAGCTTCGGTTTGTGCAAAACAATTTGCAAGCAATATTTTATGGTGAAGATTTCCTTGAACCTAAGTATAAATGTTTTATATTATATTATATTAAATTATTCTTTGCGAATGATAACTTCTAACTATTAATTACCTTATTAAGTGATTGTATTGGAATTATAAAATCAGCAGGAACAAGTCTAGTTCCCTGATGTAATAATTGATAAAATGCATGTTGTCCATTAGTGCCTGGTTCTCCCCACACAATTGGACCTTACATATTTAATTTTTTACCATTAAAAATTATTAAATTAAAAATTGTAATTTTTGTTAAATATAAATGATGAAATATTTACCAGTGCCATAATTGACAGTTTTTCCTGCACGAGTCACATATTTTCCATTACTCTCCATATCTCCTTGTTGGAAATAAGCAGCAAATCTATGTAAATATTGATCGTATGGCAACAATGCATGTGTTTCAGCTTTGTAGAAATTGTGATACCATATTCCAAGAAGAGCCAATATAACTGGTGCCTATAAAATATTTTATTAAATGCATCATATAATTCAATGTTTCAATATTTTGGTCAAAATGTTTCAAAAATGTAATTATAACATTATAAACAAAATTAAGTACTTGCATTTTTCTCCAATGGAGCACTACAAAAATGTTGATCCATAAAATATGCTCCATTTAATAATTTTTCAAAATTTTCAAACCCAATAGACAAACAAATTGACAAACCAATAGCTGACCATAATGAATAACGTCCTCCAACCCAGTCCCAAAATCCAAACATATTTTTCTCATCAATACCAAATTCTTTCACTTTTTGATTATTAGTAGATAATGCAACAAAATGACATGCAACTGCTGCAGGCTGAATAAAAATAAATACATTTTATATATTATTAACATAAGTTAAAACTATTATTCCATTACTTACATTTTTTAAAGTATCTAAAAGCCATATTTTAGCAGAAGTGGCATTTGTAATAGTCTCTTGAGTGGTAAATGTTTTTGATGCTATTATGAAAAGAGTTGTTTCTGGATTCAATTTTTTTAAAGTTTCAGCTATGTGAGTTCCATCTATGTTACTAACAAAATGGACTCGTGGTCCAACATGAAATGCTTTCAATGCTTCGGTTACCATTAAAGGACCCTATATATAAATATATCAATTAAAAATAGAATTTATTTACATGCTTCATAATCACGATTTATATAACATATAAATACCAAATCTGAACCACCAATTCCAATATTAACAACATCTTCGATTGGTTTACCAGTAAAACCTTTCCATTGTTTTGAAAGAATCTATATAATTATATGAAAAATTATGTGAAATTATTTTTAAAAAGTTAAAAACTGATAAAAATAGAAATATGTATATTAATTTTACCTCATTAGTAAACTGTTTCATATGATTTAATACAGCATTTACTTCTGGCATTACATCTTTATTATCAACTAATATTGGCTTATTAAGCCTATTGCGTAATGCAATATGTAAAACTGATCTATTCTCTGTAAAATTAATTTTTTCTCCAGTAAACATGGCATTTCTTGCAGCTTCTATTTCACGTGCTTGTGCCTTAAAAGTAATAAAACATATTATAATTACAAATATAATAAATTATTGATTACTTTATATATTCATATATTTCATTTTATTACACTTAATATATTAATGTAATATTAATTAATGTAATATTTATGAAACATCATGATATATACCAATTTCAATAATAATTGCAATACTTCTTCAGTAAGGCGATTCTTGGAATAATCAATCAAAATTGGCCCATCTTCAGGAGTAAGAATTTCTAGACTAATTAACAAATGAAATATCGATAAAATGATTTATATAAGATCATATAACAACTATTTTTCATATTTTGATGCAAAAAATACTGCAACATATATGTAATTCAATGAAAAAAATATTTAAAAAAAAATATCTGAACTACATAATAAAATAATAAAAATCTTAACTATATAAAGTAATAAAAAGTTTTGGCAAAGATTCTTATAATTTAATTTTATCAGAGTGAGCAGCCTTCGAAAGGTCATCTCAAGGTCACATATCAAGGACAGATAAAAACTTACTTAAAGTTCTCAAAACGTTTTGGATTTTGTTGAAAAAGATTATATATATTTATTTTTGAACCATTTACGTCAAAATATTCTTGCAATTTAATCCATGCTGCTTCGGTAGTTAATTCTGGTTTCGGTTTCATTTTTTTTTAATTTGAGCAAACCGCGCTGACAATATAAAGTCCAAACTTATTCTCTATGTCGACGACTCACGTATAAAATATATTCAAGGCGTGCCAACATTTCCTATATTTAAGCTGCTTTTCAACGCAATGATTCGTCTTGTGATGTCTTCATATAAACAGTATTTAAAGATTACGTTTAAAAACATAACATTATATACATTGTAATTGGATTATTTTTGAATATAATTCTTAATATTTCAATTTTATAAATACATGCAAATTTGCAACAAAAATATTAATTAAATACTATTGATTTTTTAATAAATTCCATAAGATCTAAAATGAATATACTATATATTTGATAATAAAAATTGAAAATAAAAAATTTTTATCGTGGTGTAGTTTTTATTATAATTTTCTTAAACTTTTCTTAATATTTTAAAATTTAAATTAACACTACATATAAAAATTAAATAATATTCATTTATTTAATATAAAAAATATATCCATATTTCTAATATAATTTATTTATTGAAAATAAATACATTAATATACTCAATACATTAATATACTCAATTAAATAATTAAGTGTAATCATAACAATATTGCGTTCATTTTTAAAAACTAATTAAAAAAAAACTTTATTTTTTTAAAAATACATATAACAAACATATAAAATACATATTATATATATAATATATTTTAATATATAATATAATGTGATATAATTGACATTAATTTCAAAATTTATATTTAACATACATGAATATTAAATATGTGGAACGCAAATTGAACCATGAAATGCGCAAGGAACGAAGGAACAATACGATATGTTCCAAGTGAATCGAGTGCTATCACCGAAAATTTTAGAATCGAAGTTTCCAGGTTGCTCTCTAAAGGGATTTCGACATTTTATTTTTTTTTATTAAAGAAGCATTGGAAGGGAAGTGATAAAGAATTAGGAAAAAGTTAAAAATCATTAAAGCTATATAACTCAACTGTTTTTAATTGAGGAGCAAAAATGGTAATCAATCTTTGTTTTGACCATATCTAAACTAAATCATGTCAAACTTTTGATATGTTTTTTCAAATTTTATAATTTACAACTTAAATTTTTTCACGTTAATAGTTATAAACATATGTTTTTATAATTTTGAAATTATTAAACAGTTTGTATGGGATTTTCACTTTATAATATCTTAATGTTGAAAGATATACAATAGATAGGTATGTATATCTATTTTATTCATGTTCCAACGAAAATATAAATATTCTTTTGAAATATTATGATACCATTATTATTATAAACAGCTTTTGAAACAAGACAGTACATCTATTTAAGTTTCTTTTATTATTAGTATATCTGCAAAATATAATTAACAGTAGTTATTGTACAGATGATTATTTAATATAATAATATACATTAAAACAACTAAATGCAATATATTTGTTATTGTCTGTTATAGTCTCACACAATACTGCTTGTTCAACCAGGCGATAGACCTGAAACAAGAACATATTCTGATTACGAAAGTGTTAATGAATGTATGGAAGGTAAGATATAAATATAAATATTTCTAATTTATATTTTGGCAAATTAAAGTTTAACAACTTTTTCATTAAAACATTGAATTAAATTAGATTGAAACAAAAGAAAATAAAAGTTTGATTTTTTAATATAGGTGTATGCAAGATTTATGAAGAACACCTAAAGAGACGAAATCCAAATACACCAACTATAACATATGATATCAGTCAATTGTTTGATTTTGTTGATCAACTTACAGATTTATCATGTCTTGTTTATCAAAAATCCACAAATACATACGCCCCATATAATAAAGATTGGATTAAAGAAAAGATATATGTTTTACTACGTCGAGCTGCAGGACATAGCAAATAATAAATAAAAACACATCCATGCTTTTGTGTATAAGACAAATTAACTTTTAAGTACAGATCTATATTACTGTTTGTAATAATAAATATATAACCTATAAAAAAGCTGTATCGTTATATTCACATGTTATAAAACAATATTCTCAATGTTATTATTAAGTATAATGTAGTTTCTTATTTTATGTATTTATAATAAAATAGTAATGTGATTTTTTTAAAGTTGCACTATTTTTAGATAAATGCGAATATTCAATAAAATATATATTTTTCTTAATATTAAGGAAATTTTAATATTTTATTTTTGAAACAGTATATAATGTTATTTCAATGCTATTTGCTTTTTGAAAAAAGTTTATATTATTATTCTTATAGAAGTTTATATTATTATTTCTTACAAGAAATTATAAGTATTAAATATTTGTCACCATTTAATAAAATTACATATTTACCATTTTATAAAATAGGAGAATAAAGTACAAACATAGATAATATGAAAATATATTATAATCATTAATAAATAAAGATGCATTTAATAGTATCTAATTTTATTTAAAAATTTAAAAAAATAACAATGTTAATAATGTTAACCTAATTTTTAATATCTAAAATAATTATTTCATGAGTTAGCTACACATCATGTCAATAATTTTTCATATAAATATTTTGTATGTATTGTATAACAGGACAAAATGCATCTGCATATTATATATTAAATATAAATTTATATTTAAGTTTTTTATATAATACAAATTTGGTGAAGAAACTAGTTTGCACAAAATGAAATTATCATTTTTCCATACAAAAATGATGGTATATATTAGAATTAACATTGGTTTAAATCACATTACATTAAAGTAATAATTTTATAAAATAATTTTATAAAGTAATAATTTTATAAAATATATTGTATGTAATAAATATCAAATATGGATGTAAATTTTACAAGATATGTCATGTATGTACAGAACAATGTTACAATTAATTTTATTTTCTATTTTTATATTATTTATATATATTAGTAATAAACATATTGTATTGTCATTTGTGAACGTATATGCTTATGCGTATCCGGGTGAGTCATTTAAAATTAAAAGCTGAAATATTTTCTAAATGATTAATTATATCAAAAAATAAAGTTTCAAGAGGAACATTGGTATGATTATTATTTTTTAATATATACACATAGACATGTTTGAAGATCAAGTTTTTTTTTCTTAAATGAAATCGTATATTTTCGATACACTAATCGATTTAATTATTTCTCATTCTCTATAAAAAAGAGTATTAAACTATTTATATTAAAAAACCATTAGTTCAAGAAATATTTCGGAAATAATTCGGGAAAATACTCGTAGAATATTGAATTTATATACGGTAACATTAGTCATAACAAAAGATTGTGTAACATTTGTTAATTATTTGTTGAGATTAAAATAAAATAAATGTTTATTTCATTATTATATAATAATTATTACAAAATGTGCTCAAAGTGAATATCATTGACATCCAAACACTTTTGTTATCTAATTTTTGAAGAATGGAGTTTTATATTATTTAACATCAATGCGATGATATTTCTACATTCTTCGACAATTCGTTAACACATGCTTTAATGATTGAGTGATATATGAATGTAGACTATTTAGAATTAGCCACAAAAAAAATCTAATAGGTTCAAATCTGGTGAACTATTGGTTGATTCAATGAACTAGTTCACTTTGTCCAAATCATCAAGAAAGAAAATGTTGGTCTAATACTTCTTCGCTTGAATTTGCAATAAGATTACTTCTTTTTCGTTTTTAATAACCATTTAAGACAGAATGAAAATACAAATATAACACAACACTATTATGAAGTAAGAATCATTGTTAAACGTTTCAAAATAAAAAATAATTTGAGAAACAAAACATCATCTGACATCTAAAAAGCATGAAATAAGCAAATTCGATTTTGAATAAGTATCACATTGCAATGTTTTAATTAAAATATCACCTGCATTAATGGTTTTTCGATATAAATGGTTTAATACTTTTTTATAGGGAAAGACGAGCTGAATGTATTAAAAAATATGCGATTTCAATTAGAAAAAACAAACTTGATTTCAAACATCTTATATGCATCAATTTTAAAAAATAGTAATTATATTAATTAATACCTCTCTCGAAACCATTCAACTTTCGTCTAAAATATTTTTTAATATAATTAATAATTTCGAGAATATATTGGTTTCTAGTTTAAATGACTCACCCGGTACACACAATGACACACAACACACACACTATTTTATATATATATATATATATATACACACATAGTAATATAAAAGTACATAAATTGCACATATTGTATACTGTTTTACGCAGTGCGTTTATATATCAGCTGTCTCCCATTAAATGCGGTAGTTTTGCAGAGTTATACGAATAGCAGTTACATAAGATAACAAGATCTAAACGATCCAATCCGTTTGTTAAAGAAAGTATACTAAATCAGTTTTAAGATAACGTTTAACTATTGCAAAAGACGATTGTTGATCATTTCTCAACATTGCATTTGATCGCGAATGAGATTCTTTTATATTTTAACCAATAACATTGTTATATTCTAGTATTATAGTATTATAATACAAAATTTGTAGTATTTTCTACTGACAAATGAATGCTGTGTTATGATTCATTTGATTTTTATCAATGACAAGTGTTCAGTACTCTTCAACGTTAATTTTGATAAAAATTGTTATCTTTTGTACATGTCAAGTGTTATAAAAAAATTTATATGACATAAAATATTGCAAATTTTTATACTCAAATGATTTAAGAAATATCCTGTAATAGTTACATAAGTGACAGGATGTCTGACAAAATTGAAGTTGATCCTTTCAGTGAAACCCCTCTGGAATTCCAAAATTGCGAAGGTAAAATTATTAATTATTTAAGACAGCCTTTACAAATAATTTGGACATTATTTATTATATAAATACGAGTACTTTTAAAATGAACATACTATCTAATATATTTTTCGTCAATAAGACGCAATTCGTATGTTCAAAATCAATATAAAGTAGAATTTAATATAAAGTAGAAATCACGTAAATCCATTACGAATAACACGTTATAATGTTTAATAAAAAATAAAACCCATTTTATTTAAAATTTCATTTAATTGAATTGATATCTTTATAATACATACATAACTTAATCATATCTGAATTTTTATTTCACACTTTTTATTATATTATATATATATTGCATAATTTGAAATCGTTTGTAAATAAACATGAGATAAATTACACTAAAAAATAAAAACTATAAATATCATGTTTTTTTAATCAAAGTTTTATATATATTGTATAATATAAAATTATGTGTACTATGTTAAATTTATTTCATTCTAATTTTAAATTTTAAAGGAGTTACAGAATCCATCAGAGAATTAAATTCAAAGGATGATTCACTGAATGTAACAAATGAAGTAACATATGCAGAACCTTTAACAGCAGAACAAATACGGTGGTTTTATAGAGATGGTGTAGATAAACGATGGGTAGAATTCTGTGGATACGATAGCTTAAGAATTGAAAATGCTTGGCAAAATTATCAGAATTTGCTTAGTAAAAATAATGATATAATTAACAATCCACCTTCTATTGAAAAAATTGTAGTTAGAGGAGGAATGTATGATGTGGAACTAGATAAAATGAAATGTGTTTCAATATATTGTCCAGGTATATATTTTATTTAGTTTTAATTTTATGTTATTTTTAAATATGTATATAATTTAAATAATAACTTTATTTTTTAAATATGTGTAATTTAACAGATTAAATATAAATTATCAAATTAATGAAAGGTTATATTTTCTTATTTCATATTATATTTTCATATGATAAATGAGTTACAAATTGTTATATATAATTCTTTAATTTATGTAATAATGTTTACTTTCTCTTTACAAGCACATTATTATGTCTGCCATAAAAATCAATTGATTTGCCCTTGAGTTTATTGCAGCCAATTCCATGATTAATGTAATTAGATCACCATAGGATGCATTATACTATATTGTTGTAATTTTTTTTTTTAATTTCTATATACTTCAGATATGACAAATTATGCATAAAAATATTATGGTTTCTTTATTTTGAATTAAAAATAATTAATTCATAAAATTTTTAATTTACTAGATAGTTATACATGTATTATATATAATTTGAGTTTTTAAATGAGTATGATTATTAATTCTAATTTTATTTCAAGGCGAAGAATGGGAAATTATGAGAGGAACTTGGTATTATGATGGCAGTTGGTTACCTTTAGAAGTGGAGCAATCTAAAATTATAGAAGAAGTTCATCTTAATCTTTTTCAAAAGCAAGATTCTAATCAATCTACTTTGACATGTGATACATCTTCTCATTCCTACAAAAGTATATAAATTTTGTTTTCTTAATTTTATCTGCTGTTTTCTATAATATTCTATTAATATTCTATAATATAATATTCTATAATATTCTATTATAATATTCTATAATATTCTATTATAATATTCTATAATATTCTATTATAATATTCTATAATATACTAATATTTCAATCTAATAAGGAAATAAATTTTTGTATTTCAGTATTACACACTGAACATTTTCCTGAATTTCATGTTGATTGGCATAGTATAAATGATGTGGTATTATATAGCGAATATAGGCATAGTAAATTAATGCGTAGTGTTACATCAAAACTAGGTTTTGCAAAAAGTAAGTATTTTAAAAATATATTTATAGTTATTATTAAAATTTATTTAATTATTATTGACTAATTTGCAAAACAAAGTGGAATATTCTGCGAGTAATGTCCACTTTGTATAATCAAATATTTATTGGTATATTATCCTGTGAATAATTTTTTATACAAATTCATGTTTTTGAAAATATAGTAAAAATTGGAAAAAAATCATTTTATGTAAAAAATATAAAAAGATTATATTTTCATTTTATATATTTTTTGTATTATATAAAATTTTTTACAAATCTATAAAAATTCGCATTCTAATTATAATAAATTAATGTTAATAGAAAATAGTAAATATTTCAACGAAAACAAATTGTGAATGATTTGATAAATTATATATAGTCAATCGTATAAATTTCAATGATATAGATACATTGTAAAATTTTAGTTATGATATAAATGGTTTAAAAATTATTATTTATAATCTTTATAGCAACAGGCTATCAATTAAGAAGAGGATATAAAAATGCTGCTGTCAAAGAAGATAAACCTCATGATATTGATCACATAATATTTGTAGTTCATGGAATTGGTCAGAAAGGAGATACTGGAAAAATTATTCGCAATACAACATTGTATGTAGAAAATATAATTAATAATTGTAATATATTATATACAATTGATGCAATATAAAAATTATTAATCTATTGTATTTAATATTTAAACAGGTTTAGAGATTGTGTAGATTGGTTAAAACAAAAATATTTTCCTAACTCTAATTATAGAATAGAATTTTTTCCTGTTGAATGGCGATCATCTTTAAAACTTGATGGAGGTAAATACTTGCTTTATAATTTGTGTATTTTTTTGCATTTAATTATTTGCATTTACATTTGATAAAAATTGTTTTAGGTATAGTAGAAGCTATCACGCCTTTTAGTGTGGTAAGCATACGACACTTATTAAATACATCAGCAATGGATATTCTCTACTATACAAGTCCTCTTTATGGAGGGGAAGTAAGAGCTGGATTACAAAAAGAGTTAAATAGATTATACTTTATGTTTACTAGTCGTCATCCTGGTTGGAAAGGGAAAGTTTCAATTTTAGCACATTCTTTGGGATGTGTAATTGTTTATGACATTGTCACAGGCTGGATGGGTCCAGACACAAGACCGCCATCCCCAGAAACAGAAGAAGTTTTAAAACAACGATTGCAATTCCCTGTAAGTGTTATTCTTCATTGCATATTATTTATAATATAAGATATTTATATATAATAAAAGTAATTCAACGTAACGTAATATTAAAAAATTTTAGTTTAAATGTTTTCATAATTCCAGATTGAAAATTTATTTTGTTTGGGTTCTCCATTATCAGTATTTCTTGTATTACGTACACCTTCTCCATCCAACAAAACAGATGTGATGCCTCAAGGTTTATGCAAAAGATTTTACAATATATTTCATTGGTCTGATCCTGTAGCTTATAGAATGGAGCCACTTCTAGAGAGGGAATATAGCAAAATTGAACCTGTTCTTATTCCACCATATGGAGGAGTTGATGATCAACAAACAGAACAGTCACCTCAAACAATGAGTAATCCTGACCAAAATTTTTCTCTCATAGGTATATTAAATAGTTTCTATCTATTTTCAGAGTGATGGTTTTCTTTTAGTTTAATGTCCATACAATATAAAATATTTAATAACAGATAATGACGAGAAAGAAGAAAATTCAGTAGATATATCTAATCGCACACCAGACAAAGGTTGGAGTCTTTGGGGTTTAGTCCGTGCTGGTTGGAATATTAAAAAAGGTGTTCCTACACCTATTCAACCGGATCAAGGTAAAGATATATTATCTTTTAGTTAATCTATCAATAATAAAAATTACAATAAAAGCTACATAATTTGATATTTGTTTATTTTTTTTTTTTTTTTGTTAGAATTGACACAACGATTGGATTATGTGCTTCGAGCAAGTTTAGGAAGAAATTATTTTTACACATTAGCAGCACATACAACATATTGGAGTAACTATGATGTAGCTTATTTTGTGTTAACAAGACTTTTCCCAACATTAGAAACATGATGTTGGTTTGTATGCTTAGAATGAAATCAATCAGATTCTATTAAAATTTACTAGTCTATTGTAGGTCTTTAAAATTTAATATATACTGGAAATAGGCCTACTACCAAAACAATCTGTGATAATGAAAAAAACGATACAATAATGTTATAGATTCTATATAGTTATTTTATATTGCTCGCATAATTTAAGATTAATATGGTCGAGTTTCACAATTAAAAGCTTAAATGCTATTTTACATATTGTATAAAAAACTGATTTACATACAATATATTGTTATAATTAATTAAGTATTTAAATAATTTCGCTTAATCAGTAAATTTTTCATCATTAGAAAGACATATTTTATAATTTATGTTGAATGTATAAATATTATTTATGTAAAATATTTATTTAAATTTATAACTACAGTATATTTCCTAAAAATTTATATTATATATATATATATATAACTACTTATATATATATATATATATAACTACAGTATATTTCCTAAAAATTTATATTATATATATAGGATGCCGTACGTTATTAAAACGTTATCATTTATATTTATTTTCTAGTTTAAAAAGTCGTATTAGATTTTAAAACAGCATTAAAACAATTGTGCTTTAAGCAACGCCAAAATTAATTATTGACGCCATAATTAACTCAATAATTAGTAATAAAATTAGAAATATATATTGTAATAAGAGTTTGTATTAATTAATGAAATCCTCTTTTTTATATATCTTTAAAATTAATATTAGATAGATATTTTAAATTGAAAAATGAAAAGAATATTTTTTTTACAATTTTTTATTTTGTTAAAACAAGTGAAACTCGTCCTATATACTGAAAGTTTACTTAAAATAAGGCAAAATAATGTTTAATTAACTATATCAACTAAAATCAATGCACAAAACAAATAAGATATCAATATGTTATCATTGTTGCTTCTATTTCTAATAGAAAACAATAATAATTTATGTTATATATTTGTTAAATGATCCAATTTCCTATTAAAATAACAGAAAAGTTAGGCTATATTTCTTCAATATTAATTCTATTGTATTAATTCTATTGCATTTTTTTTTTCTTTAACTTTGTTCAATTCATTATACAAATAACAAAATTACATGATTTTATCAAAATTTTATAGAAAATGTAATATTAAATATTAATTATATTTTATATTATTTTATTTTTCTGTAAGTGAAAAAAATATGTTTTTATTTGAAATTTTTTATATAAAGAAATTACATAAATTTGAATTATTACATGAAATATTAATGACATATATTATTATATGTATATATATATATTCTTTTATTATATATATTAAAAATCTATGTATGTAAAATTTCAAAAATTATTTACTTTATTAATTTGTTGACATATTTTACTTATATTATAATCATATATTTATTATTATGATTATAAGTAATATATTTATGTATTATATAAATGTGTTCACACCTTAATAGTATAAATAATAGTATAAATTTATCAACTTTTAGAGAATTTAATAATGACGCACTTTTTAATGTAAATATAAATTTTTAAAGAGCTTTGTTTACAATATACAATTTAGTAGGATGACAATAATATTAACTATTCCAAAGGTAAATACCATATCAAGTTTTAAGAGCACATAAGCATATAGAGAAAAGTAACTCTAAATTAATAATGCAAATATTAAATAAAATTAAATATATAAGTTAAAATTAAAATATTAATAAATAAATAAATATATATATACACATTCTTATATTGAACAAATTTT
The DNA here is from genome assembly GCA_903986555.1 of Heterotrigona itama. Classification (NCBI taxonomy): domain Eukaryota; kingdom Metazoa; phylum Arthropoda; class Insecta; order Hymenoptera; family Apidae; genus Heterotrigona; species Heterotrigona itama. Next base: position 24,228 of record CAJDYZ010013193.1, read on the forward strand.
AAATTTTGACATTTTGAAGAAATAAAAGCATTAAATATATATATACGTATACTCATATGCTATATATATGTATATGCAATGCCAAAGTTACTAGATACAATTAAAATTTCTTTAATTTTAAGTATTTACCCACTGAATATAGATATAAGTATATAATAATACATTTATATGTTAATAAACGTATTTTTTCTTAGAATGAAAAAAGGTTTTTATTTGTTCCTATGTACTTGAATTTTATACATAATATACATATATGTATAATATATTATCATGTATAATATATTATAAACATAAAAATAGAGGATCTATTTGTTTTATTCCAATTTTATGTGAATATTATATTTTTTCCAAATTTATTCACTTTATTTTAATTGATATAAAAATTGGTAAAAATTCTTAAAATTATAAAAATTATATTTATATATTACAATTATCTTGTACAGAAATCTCTATATTCTTGTAAAATAATGCTGTAAAAATAAATATTTGCAAAAAATTTGTAAAATTTGTAAAATATTTGTAAAAAAATTTTGTAAAAATATTTTATTAGGTAAAAATTTTTTAAAGTCATATATTTGAATAGATTTCAGTTATGTATATGTAATATATAATTATAATTATAATTATCCTTTGTTCCTTTTTAATAATTTTATATATTCTGATAAAACATGTTAATAAAAGTATGCATTACAATTGAAATATGCTTTTTATGAGACTCAAAAAATATTTTCCTTTTTATATTATTATTAGATATTGAAATTATTATATTTATATAGTTAGTGTAGATGTAAATTCGTATATTCTTTATGAATTACAACAAATTAAATAAAAATATGTTAATCTCACAAATATCGTACATATCATGAGTATTTTGTTTTGTATATTCTGTATAATTTTATGCATTATACATTTTATTATGTAAAATTATGTAAACTTTTTGTAAAGAAACATTAGTTCAAAAAGTTAATGAATTTTATACAAAAACATTCAACAAACATTTGTTGTACAGTAAAATTATAAACTTCCTATAAAGAAATTTTAGTAACAAAAACATTAATCTAATAATTATTATATTATTTGATTGAATAATATTGCTTACGTATGTAATATTATTTGTTTATATTAAATTTATTTAAATAAATTTAATTGTTATATAAGAAGCTTCTGATAGAAAAAAAGCGTACTATATATTTCTATCTATATATATATACGAGAAAATATATATTATAAAGATAGTAATTTTAGATATAATGGAAATTTAAATATATTTATTCCTTTTTCTGATATTAAAATTGATTAATTCAAAAATTAAAATTATAGTGAAATTTAATTTAGAATTACATGAATATTGTGTAAATGTCAAAAGTACTGTATATGTATATACACATACACATACATATGTAAGTATTCATAAGTGTATATATATATATACTCACATATATAATGTATGTATTATATACATTATATATAAATATATTATACATTATATCCTTATATATACATAGTAATTATACAGCAATTATATTATAGCTGTCCATGATTTATGATTTACGTTTTAAGTCATTTTGTACTTTGAACTTATAAAGGAGCGTTATATTTACATATCTTCGGCAAATGATTGAATGAGAAACTTTGGTTTTCATACAAATTATTCGACGTAAAGAACATCTTAATTGCCGGTGTACAATGTGGTTCTGCAGTGCGTGTTCAACATTGTATGAAAAAGAGAAAGAAATCATTTTATTTCAGTAAAAGATATTTTTCTTTGATTGTGATAATAAAATGTTCGCTTTATGGACGTGGTTGTTACGTATTAATGAATGATAAATGTGATAATTTATAACATATAACATATTTTGAACATAATTTACAATAAAAAAACCTAAAAAAACGGTATTTTAATACATTTATACTTATAAAATTTCTAACTTTTCTTATAAATGATATATCTATATATTGTTTGTTTAATAGTACAATAGTAATATAAAACGACGATACAGTACATTTTATATTTACAGCATAATGCATAATAATTTAATTGCTGCCGCCATCGGTGTAACCGTTGGTGTTATAAGTGCAGCTAGTATTTTTATTTACCGCAAAATTTTGGCAAATCAACAATACAGTACAACAATTTCCGATCTAGATGCTGCCAATAAAAGAATTGATGAATTACAAACAGAATTAGAAGCTTTAAGGTAATATAATTTTATATAAAATATTTATCTATGTTAATATATGTTATCTATGTTATTATATGTTATTTTGCTTAATTTAAGGTTACAACTGAGACAACAAAAAAAGAAAAGGAAAATTTCACGAAAATTTAACTCTAACGACAGTACTTTTACTGTAGATAATGATACAGATGTTGATATTTTTTCAACAACTGATATTGGAGATGATGAATTCTATGATTGTTCTGATGGTGAAAGTGTTATTAGCGATAGTGATTTAAGGTTGGTATAATAGTGTAAATATATGCATTATAAGTATCTTAAACTTATATAAGTAACACGTACGAGGATTTATAATTTATTCTAGTAAAAGTGTGAATCTACTTCCTGAAGAAACATCTTAAGAATATTCAAATTATACTATTTAATTGATTGCGATTTAAGCATGATTACTTGTACTAATTTGGAAAATTAGAATTTGATCATTTTGGCAAGTAAAGTTATTTTAAAAGTGTAAAAGGAAGAGATTATATGTTCAGTAATATAGGATCTCAGAGGAACTGAACCAGCTGGATATAATACTAAAGGAGATCGATGAACAAATAAACAATCAATTTGATGTCAAGGCTTATTATGCATTACAAACATTGGTGAAATCCCATCCAGATAATGTAGAAGTAATATGGAGATTTGCAAGAGCTAGCTACCATTATGCAGAAGCACAAACTGATAAAAATGTTAAGAGGCTTTTCATTTTTGAAGGTATATACAATATATATATATATATACTTCTATTAAATAAATACTTTTATTTACCTTTATATAACATAATAAAGACAAATCTTCAATAGGAGTCCAACAATGTGAAAGAGTTCTTGAAAATCAAAATGCTAATTTGTATAAGTGGTACGCTATTCTCATAGGATTACATGGAGATTATTTATCAGTGGCAGACAAAATAAAAAATGGTGTTGTTTTTAAGAAATATGTAGAAATGGCTTTAGAAATACAACCAGATGATTTTGAATTACATTATCTCCTAGGAAGATTCAAATATGAAATTGCTAATTTAAGTTGGATTGAAAAAAAGGTTTAATTTATAATTTAATTTATTTAAAAAAGTTTAATATAATCAAAATATGTTTATAGAAACATTACAATTTAATTCTAGACAATTAAAATTTTTTTGTAATTTTTTACAGATAGCAGCAACATTATTTACTAAAATTCCAAGTTCTTCCATTGAGGAAGCACTCGAATGTTTTGAAACTGCAGCAAGGCTTGGAAGTACAAATCCATATACACAGTTGTATATTAGTAAATGTTATATTGTTTTAAAGGAATATACACATGCAAATGATTCGTTAAAAGAAATTTTAGAAAAACCAATTGTAACGATTGATGATGAAAAAGTGCATACAGAAGCAAATAAACTCTTCAACAAATACTCAGGATATAATGTATAGCGAAAAATAATTTGTATATCTCATCTATATGTAATAATTATACTATTTCTATATATGTATACTATATTACAGCTTAATCTAAATATTAGCATTAAACAGTTTAATTATTTAATTATTACATAAAATATAGGTACTAAACATTTTTCAAAATATTTTATCTATCACAGCAGGTAAATTTTTTAATTTAATAAAAGTGTTATGATAGAATGTAATTTATAAAAATCTATATAAAAAGGTGCAAGGTTTTATAAATTAGAAATATATACTTTATTTGTACAATTTAGCAAATAATATTTTATGTATATAGAAAATAGTATATATATTGAAGCGCCTGAATTTAGTTATTTTCTTAAAAGAATTTATAAGATTTATTATTAGTGATATTTATTGTATATATGTTTTAAGTAAAACTTATAAAAAAATCATGCACTTTTGTATAATTAAATTGCTTTATAAAAAAGTGAGTGTTTCGTCCCCAAAAAATATTTATTAGTCCAATATAAATATCCTATATTTTTTAAAAATTGCAATTAAAATAAAGTTTTATCATTTGTAGAATTCTACATAATTTGTAGAATTTTTAAAAATAATAGTTGATAATTTTTCTATTTTAATAAAAATATGTTATAAATAAAATAAAATAGTATATATATTGAAGCGTCTGAATTTAGTTATTTTCTAACTAAATTTTCTAACAAGCTTTAGCTCAATTATATTTTTCTTATTTATTTTAATTTGTGTAATATTAAATTGAATTGAGGAAAAGGCTTTTTTGAATTTAATATAAATAAAACTAATATAAATACAAAGTTAAAATTTACATGAAAGAAAAGTAGAAATAAATGACAAACTGTTTTATATATATATAATATATATATATAATATATATATATATATATATATTATATTACATATATATTATAAATCTTTTATATAATATATTATATATGTAGTTTTTTTTCTCTCAATATTTGTAATTTTACTTTATTATTATAGCATTTATAAAGAAATTATAGAATTAAATCGAAATTTTAAAAATAATTATGAACTTTTCCCTTGTTTTAACAGATCAATAATGGTCCAACACAGCATCACAGAACTTGGTAGATATTGGGTGAGAATGGGGTGAAAGGGGTGAAGTAGAGGAAGCCCCTCTAGTAAGATAGGAGAGAAGCCAAAGAAAACATTTCAGAACATTTTAGTTAACATTAAATGCTTGAAAGGAGTAATTCATTTAAAACATACATATGACAAGGTATAAATTGTGTTATTTCAAAAATAATTATACTATAAATTTTTAAACTTTTAATTTAGTTTATATCAATCTTGAATTTTTGTTGTTTCTACTTTTGTAATATTAATTATTATCTAAAAATTTCAATTTAAAGTTTTTTTTTAAATTAATAAATATTTCATTATATATTATATTTTTTCTTTCAATTTTTTTACATTATATGATTTTCTTTATAATTTAATTATAAGTGGTTTTAAGGTATGTATTCCTAATGAATATGTCAATTATAACAGTAAGTTTTTAAGCTTTAGGCAAATAAGAGTTGCAAATAACAGTTGTTTTATTACATATGTTTTTTAATATTTAAGACATAATTTGTGATGCGTGGACTTTTACGTGGTACTTTATACTGTACATTATGGTATGGCAGCATAGTGGCTGGTTTTCTATTTATCGCTTGCCCTATGTTACCACTGTTATTTTTTAGTCCTCCAAAGTTTCGAAAATGTGGTGATCTATTACTTTCTTGTTGGGAACTATATTCTACAGTAAGCAAAATAAATGTTTCCTGCTTCTTTTTTCTTTTTGCTAAATTCTTCCATATAAATAATGTAATGTAATTATTCCATAAACTAATAATTTTCATATATTTTAGGCTCTTTTAAAAGTATTTGGTGTAAAAATTTTTGTATCAGGAGATCATATATCTCCAAATGAATCTGCTGTTCTTGTAATGAATCATAGAACACGAGTAGATTGGAATTTTTTATGGGCTGCAATGTATCAAGCTTGTTTACCAAATGTAGCAACTCATAGATTAAAATTTGTTTTAAAGGATCCTATACGACATATTCCAGGACCAGGTAATATAATTATTATATATTATAGTTTTAATAATTGTATTGTTCTATTTTTTAGATAACTTCTAATACTCCCTATTTGTAATTAAGAAAAATATTTCAAAAAACTTATTGTATTTTGAAGAAGATACTTTATGTGAAGATATTTCTAAGATTTCAAGGTGATTTTTTTGTTTAAACAAAATTATATATTTTCATTTAACGAGACATATAATTAGATGTATCATTCCAAGACAAATTCATTGATTTATATTATATTGATTTTCAATGTCATTCAAGTTATATGTATCATACTTAACATTGTTTAAATATGAATGAAACTATATCTTCTAATCTTCTAATTATCTAATCTTCTATATCTTCTTATTTAAAAAACCAAATCATTTTGAATTTTTAAAAGTACTTATGTTTAAACAATATTCATATTTCAATAAAATATTTTCTTCAAAGGACAAGAAGTTCTGTTTTCACATGTTTGGAAGATAATTGCATAAGAAAATTATAATTGCATAGAAAAATTATAATAGGATATTCTAACAGTAAATATAACATTATATAACTCGCACGATAATTATTGAAAAATTACTAAAAAATTATAATTCTATTTGCTTTTATTAAATAAATTTATTAAATAACTGATTTTATAAAATAATATTATTGTTGTAAAATATTGTAAAATAATATTGTAAATAAAATAACTGATTTTATAAAATAATAGGATGGATAATGCAAATGAATGGTTTCCTTTATATAACTCGTCACTGGGAAGAAGATCAAAATCGATTATCACGTACTTTGGATTATTTAGTGGCTCTTGAGAGACGATCTCAATTACTTATATTTCCAGAAGGTACTGATTTAACAAAAAGTAGCAAAGAGAAATCTGATAAATATGCTATGCAACATGTTCTGCCGCAATATTCTTTTACTCTTCATCCAAAAACAACAGGATTCAGTTATTTAGTTCGACATCTTCAACAAGCAAGTTATCTCAATGCAGTTTATGATTTAACGATTGCATATCCTGATTATATTCCTCAGTCTGAATTAGATCTGATCAAAGGAAGATTACCAAGTGAAGTACATTTTCATATTAAGCGAATACCATCATCAGATGTGCCAACAGATGATTTAACATTAAGACAATGGTTAGAAGAAAGATGGTTCAACAAAGAAAAAATTTTAGAACAATTTTATGAAAAGAAAACTTTTTCTGCTGAAATTTGGCCGTTAACAAAATTACGTCCTTTGCATATTGCCTTTAGTTTCTGGAGCATTTTAACAGGTAATATTCTAATATATATTTTTTGATTAATTTTTAATAATACTTTTATCATTTCAATTTCAGGATGTACAATAATTTTACTTATTATTTCACCAATATTTCAATTATGGACATTGGTACACTCAGTTTTTTTTATTGCTCTATCTTTTTTTACTACTGGTTTTAATCAACTTGAAATGGGATGGTATTGGCGTTGGAAAACGTATTTTCTTAAAAAATATGATTAATAAGATTCGAAATTGTTTAATATGAATAGATTTCAGTATTGAATTCCAGTATTATAAGATAAATTACTTTGTACCTACAACTTTGTTATAAATATTTTAGAAATTTATAATATAATTATGATATATATTTATATATATTATAGATATATATTATAATATAATTATGATATATATTTATCAAATTCATAATTATGAATCTGAGAATCAAGTTGATTTAATTTTTACAAATAAAAATTTAAATTAAGTTAATTATATAATTTGTATTTTAGAAATTTTAAATAATATAATGACAATTTAAATCAGAACGTAGTATATGTGGGAACACTTATAACTAATAGATTTCATACGAAATTAATTTAAATGAGTTAATTTAAAACAAAAAAAATTTTAATATAACGAGACTGAAATATATAATAATGATGCTAATTTAATTACTAATCAAAGATATAATTAGAAAATATGATGGAATTATGAATTTATTATGAATTCTTTGTTATCATATTCTACATTTTAAAAAGATAAATTTATTGTATTCCATAATTGTTTAAACTTTAATGTAGTTTGCAAAACTGATATTAAAAAGTTTAAAAAATATTTTGTTAATTTAGATGTTCAGAATGTAATATCTTTTTCTTATATTCAGAATTATATTTATATAAAACAATTTCGAATTATATATATATAACAATATTTTATTTTCGTCAAGTTTAAAGAAAGAATTGATATTTAATATTATAAATATTACAAAAGTAATATCATAAATATTACAAAAGAATCGAAAAGTTTTTAAATATTTTGTTTATTTGGTATTCGTAAAATATAATTACATAAAACATCGCAATATTTAATATCAAAATGTATAGCAAATAGTACAAATTACTATAATTATTTATTAAATAATTATTAAATGTTATTATTTATTTCATTTATAAATATTTTACTTATTTTAAAAATTTAAAAATTTATTAATATTTATCAATTGTACTGCTACATTTATCTGAACATTAATTATTAAGAGATCAATTTTCAAAAAACTTTTTATATAACTTAAAAATGTACTTCGTATAAAATTTCTGCATGAAATGTATAAAAATAGTTTATTATATCGCCAGTGATCATTATATTGTTTCAAAAAAATTTATTTAATTGAAGAGGCAATTCAAAATTAAATACAATTTAGCTATGATTTTTTAAAATCATTTTTAAAATTGTACTATAAATTTTTTAAAATGTACTATAATGATCTTTTTATTGAATGTAATTTAAACTGTAACTTTTGAAAAGAAATGATTTTATCGTCTTATATTTTAATTGAAATTAATATTTAATTTCAAATAATCAATATATAGCTTTGCAATAATTAATAAATTTTATGATTATAAATTTTAATACTACTCTATCATTATAATTTCAGGAAGATGTTTAATTATCTATAACGATATAAAAATAGAAGCAAATAAATTTAATCAGATATCAGATATCTATATTTTGATTTAAATGGTTAATATTTGATTATTTTTATTGTTTGAAATCATAATTAAAATCAACCTAGCTAACAATGGAGACAGTGCCTCATTATTTCATATTTCGAAGTACAAATATACATATACGTCAAAAAGTTGTTTTTGTGAAAATTTACAAAATTCTACAAAATGTATAATTCAATCAAAACAAAGTATGAGATAGTTATGCACTTAAAATTTTTTAAAGAATGATTATTTAAATGTATTTAAACAGTATGTAATAATTTTTAATTTTGCATATTGAGTGAATTAACAAACTTGCGTACTATTGTAACGAAACTTTAATATTAAAGCTAAAAATATAATATATCAATCAACTGTACAGAATGTAATTTTTAAATCTTTGATTTTGTAATATTAGTTGAAGCTCTATTTTTCTATAGCTATAGAAGTAATATAAGTAAAAGTGAATTCATGTGCCAAAAAAATATGTGTATTAGTATACTTTTATGAATATTATTCGAACAAAAAGATTGTATAGGAATTTGAAAAACTTATTTAAAATATCTCCCTTTCCTAAAATTTTCATTGCCATTAAAATTAAAATTTTATATATCTCGGTTAAGAAAAAAACATAGATTAATATTGTTTATAAATTTTAAATAATTCATTCATAAAATATAACAGTTTATTTGTTATAAATAATATATATATATACTTAATCTTTTTATTTCCAATATACTTTATAAGTTTTATAACATAAATACATTTGTTGTTTGATATTTATTTCTATTGATGTTTATTATATAACATATATTTGCATATATTTGCAAATATATATTATATAATATATATTTATCTATTTTTTTGTAATAAATATACATTACATAACATATATTTGCATTACAAAAAAAATAGAGAAAATATATATAATATATTTGTAATTATTCAGGCTCGATATGTGTGTATTTCATGCTATAAGAAATTATATGTGAAACTTGATTATTATATAAATGTATGTATGAAGTTAATATAATGTTATGGAAAAAAGTGAAATGTGAATGCAATAAATATATTTAAATTTATGGTATTAGATATAAAATTTTCGTTTAATTGTTTACAAATTTAGAATTAAAGTACAAATGAGTTTTATATTTATAAAATCTCTTGCATACTTTATTCAAGCAAAACATCCGTTGA
>CAJDYZ010013205.1:59700-72235 GCA_903986555.1 Heterotrigona itama
GTTTTGTTTCTTTATACACTGTTAAACACCCCAGACAATACTTTTCAGACTGATATAACATTTCACTCTGTGAGTTCAAAGCATAGCAATGTATGCCTTACATGTACGAGTCACACAATCACCATTTAACACTTCAAACTCTTTGAGCGCATATAAACATCATGACGATGTATCGAAACTACTTAGACACGTTACCCTCTTCCATGCTATTATTGTCTTCTGGTCTCGCAACGTATAAACTTGGATCTATTACCTTTGGAATAGGTTTAATCTCTGTTCCAAGCTCTTGTTCAATACGATGTAAGTTAAAACGGTCTTCGTATGTGATTAGGTTAATTGCTATACCTAAATGACCGAATCGTCCTGATCGACCAATACGATGAAGGTATGTCTCTGCCATTTTTGGAAAGTCAAAATTGATTACGACGTTCACAGCTTGAACATCAATACCACGAGTAAACAGATCACTGCTCACCTATAGATAATACATTAATACAAAACTTTAAATTTTTCTATAAAATAAAATATTGAACTAAACTGATCTTTTTATTAAAGAAAGAAGAGACAATAAAGATACAATTTATTTAATATAATTTATATACTTACCAAGTTTCTGCATAGTCCTGCTCGAAAATCATGAAACACGCGATTTCGGTGTGCCTGCGCCATTTTCGCGTGTATATAATAACAGCAATATCCAAGATCTGTTATCTTTTTTGCAAGTAATTCAACACGTTGCGTTGAATTGCAGAATATTATACTTTGTGTTATTTGCAACTTAAAAAACAAAAAATGAATTAGGGAAAAAATACTTCGTTAAATAACAGTTTATTTCAATAAATTTTCATATGAAATATATTATGTAAAAAAAAAGTAAGTTTACCTTGGAGAACAGTGTGTTAAGACAATGAACTTTTTGTCGTTCTTGTACAAAGGCATAATATTGTGTTACACCTTTTAATGTGAGTTCTTCCATTAAATTGATCTCATATGGATCTCTTAAATGTTTTTCCATGAATTGCTTCACTGTCAGAGGAAAAGTGGCTGAATACAGCAGTATCTGACGTTCGTGTGGTAATCTAAATATATACAAAAAAATTGGTACATGACATGTCTAAAATAGAAAAATATCATCAATTTATATAATTATAAACTAGAATATGTACCTAGAAATGACATGATCCAACATTCCTTTAAAATCTTGTGACAGAAGTTTGTCTGCTTCATCCAAAACTAGAGTTTTACAGTGATCCATATTTGCGACGTTCTTATCCATAAGATCAAGAATTCTTCCTGGTGTTGCTATTATTACTTGCACTAAATACAAATTACGTGATAAGTAAAGTATTTTTAAAACTCAGTTCTTATAACTAGTTTTTATATTATATAAAAAGATATTCAATACAAACCTGTCTGGTAAATCCTCATAATGTCATCACGTAAGTCTGTTCCTCCAGTAGTTACCATTACTTTTATGTCCATATGTTTTGCCAGTTCAATGCAAATTTGTGATGTCTGAAGAGCTAACTCTCTAGTGGGTACAAGTACTAGTGCCTGAATCACATCTTTCCGTGGATCAACCTATAATAATATATTAATAACAACAATATTAAAGTTAATAAAATAAATAGAATTTACTAAAAAAGAACATCCAATTTTAATAAGAAAATTAATAAGGAATTAATATTATACAAACCTGTTCTAGTACTGGAATTGAATAGGCCCCAGTTTTACCAGTTCCATTCTTTGCACGGGCCAAGATATCTTTACCAGATAATGCAATAGGGATACTGGCTTCTTGAATTGGGGAGGGCTTTTCCCAGCCCTTTTCAAAGATGCCCATTAATAATTCTCGTTTTAGGCAAAACTCCTCAAATTCATTGCCACGAGTATCAGTAACATCCTAAGAATTCATACAAAGTTTTTATTAATCATTTAAAAATAATTAGAAATAGATAAAATAATTAAATTTATAAAATTTTATGAGCTTTTAATAAAAGACATATGTTTATAATAATATTAAAATGATTGCAATATATAACTTACACTAGTTTTAATTCGTTTGTCCTTTGGTGGAATTTTTAATTTGGCTTTCCAACCCACATCGTCCATTTTGTCTATCTCTGATTTGGTATTCAAACCAGAATTTAAGACATGATTGGAATTTATATGTGCTTCTGTCATCATTTTGGAAATGATGAAATATTATCTATTTGCTGAAAATATAAATTTTTCTTTATACAAGTGAAATATACTTCTAATACAATATAATAAAATACAGATACAATATAATACAATAGAGATATGATATAATATAATATATAATATTTGTATCTTACACAATAAAATAAATATATGAATCTATATATCTAACAAAAAATCAATACATCTATAATATTATAAATATTTCTTTAAATAGAGAGATAAATACTATAATTTTAATATAAATGAAATAAATTAATGATTCAACTAAAATAGAATGAATAATAAACACAATTATGAAATTACTTGAATTTATATGAACAGTTATAAGAACAGTTATACAGAACAAAAGGCAATATCAGGTAGAAGTGACCTGTTGAAAAGATCATAATAGGATGTAAACATCGCAGGTATACGCATTAGAAGGAAACTAGTTTTTATGTATTTCAACCTTACAAGAAGGTTTAACAGTTTGATATTGATTATTGATATTGTTCAGAAAAACTTTGAATTTTGATTACATTTGGATATATTGATTTTAGAACACCTAGATGTACATAAAAATATAAAACAAAATTATTACAAATTAATATAAAATTAAATTTGCAAATTAGAACTTAATTTAAAATGAAACTTTGAGAGATTACAATGCATTGTCTAAATTAATATAAGAATTAATATGTGCTACAATGATTGCAATGTATTTCATAATCTTTATATAACTTTTAACAGAAACAGCAATTACAACATAAAAAATTGTTTATAAAATAAATCAAACGAAATTTGTCAAATTGACTATATCTATGAGAAAAATACTTATGAGGGCAATTTATCTAGAAAGTCTGCCTAAGCAATATTTTCGAATATTACATGTACACGTATATCCAACAGAAAATCACTCCGTAATTAATATTAATCGCATGTTATTTAAAAAGTGTATTTTCAATATATTAACAAGACTGGCTCAAATGGTCTGCGTTAACATATCGTGGTAATACCGTCAGACATACTTGTGAACAGAATGGAAAACAGAGTGTAGAGTAAAAACCATCTGTACGAAGTCGATTTTCCTTTTTATGGAATAAGTCGAAAATTTTGTTCTATAAATGCATAGGGCCGAACGAAAAGTAAAATCCTCTCAAATACGAGATTATTGGTTTAACAAAATTTCTCGAAACGCAGAGCTACTTACCTTGAAATGGATGGATATCGATGCTGAGTTAAGCACTCGATTAGGAAACAACACGCCAAAATGGCCGTTCCAATGTCAAGTTTTCTTTGTAGTGCTTAACCGCCGCGTTCTTTCTTACGGAGCACTAACACGGATTACTTGCTCGAAAAGTGTATCGCGTAACACGCGGCACTATATTACGTTCTTTTCCGTTTGTAATATGAGACTAACGCACTGCGTCAAATGCGAGCGATAATTATTCTTCGTTGAACGTACACGACATGCGCCATGAAAGAGCGAGACCATTCAGATCAGAAACCGTTACGTTACTGCGCGCACTCTACCGATGATGGCGTTTAATTTTCATACAAAGCTTTAAGGCGCATCCTCAAGTTGTGTATCTCAAGCGTGCTGGATCGACTAGTTTATCATTGTTGCCGTTTTTATGAGATTCAAATAAAATAAAAGTACATAAATACAGAATTATCAATTCTGAAATGAGATAAGACTTGAGACTATTTTGTACAAAATTCAAATTACTCAAATTTTTATTTTGTCCTATTCTATCTTTTTCATGATTCGAATAATTCTTTCGTTGATAATAAATAAGACTATTAGCATCTTTGTACAAGAAACATAAAAACTTGCCTCAAATGAGCATTTTCACTGATTCGAAAAAAAATGGTATATTCACAAAAAAAGTGAAAGTTGATCATTTACGTTATGTACATAAATGTGTGTTTGTAAAGTATATATATGTATATGTATATGTATATATATGTATAAGTATATATATGTATATATATTAGATATGTATGTATGTGCATATGTACTGGAATAACAATACTACGATATTTCAAATTTAATTTCCACAGTGTTAATATTAACGAAATATATTCAATATATTATATTACACATTTCTGTATACGAATATGTCCAAGAAATAAAATTTGTCTTCTAGCTACAATTCTGTTCTTTCCTTTGAGATATTCGATATTTTCTACAAGCTTCGGGGCAATGTCGTTCCAAATATCGTCTTTGCGAGAATGCTTTGAAACATTCCCCGCATCGCCATTGCCATTGATGGTGATTCCGTGTCCTTTGATGCGCACGTAAATTTGATCTACAAAATATGCACGTTAAATCATAGTAGCAACTTTGTAAGACGATATAATCAACTTGATAAAATTAACTTGTCAATTCATTAAAAAAAATAAATAATTTGAATTGCACACGAATTACGTGACCAAGACACATTTGATCATCGTTCTTAAATTCTTATAAATTTTTCATCCTTGCAAAAATCTTCTATTGTATTCGCTCGATATCCGAAAAAAGCATTTCTCGTCATTCGTAACTCGTGCTGATGTATCTAGCATATCGACAAACACTGAGAAACAGAGAAGCATTATATACCGATCGGCGAAAGATTTATGGCAAACTGGACACTCGAAAGGTCGTTCACCAGTGTGAAGACGAAGATGACCCTTCAACACCCATGGACGATCGAAACTTTTGCGACAATACGGACAATAATGCATAGTTTTATTTCGTTTCCAATTTTGAGGATTCTCAATCCCCGATGTTTTCATGTTACCACCTAAATACTGGTTTTGGGAGTCAATCTGCTTCTTGGTACTCGGAGCAAGGTACAATGTTTGCGATGTCGTTTGATCCTCGATTCCATCAAACGTTCTATTCAAATTCACTGCCACCTTGATTTCGCTGTTACTTACATTAATCGGGTATTCTGATTTTTTTGTAGTATTTGGTGCCAACGGTATTTGCATTTTCTCCACTTTTTGTTCATTATTTGAGTCTATCGCTAGTTGGCTGGTATACGCGGAAGCATTCGCAACGGTCGATGATATCGTATTTTCGATTTCAGAGAAGTTTCTCATGCCTAATTCTACATCATTTACATGAAATTCTTTATTCCACAGTATATTGTTCTCTTTGTTGAACGTATACCGTGTTACAATTGGCAATCTTGAGGACATCCATATGTTATTACATTTCATAGAATTATCTTTGGCTTGTTGTTTTCTCTTGGCATCAGCCGACGATGGCGGAGTCCATGGTAATTCTGTCTCTGTTAATACGTAGGGAAAAAAACTTGCTCTGTTTTCATGCGATAATAATATACATTGCTCAGATTGTTAACAAATTTTTAGTTAAAAAAAAAAAGAGAGACATAAAATTCAAGACAAGGAACAACTTTATCATTCGTATACGATATATTTATTTATTCTTTTCATAACCACATTAGGATTTCACTCGCTGATGTCTTGAACATACTGTAGCTTACTGTACAGCGAAGAAATATTTCTTACCTTCGGGAGAATCAGTCTTTCTGTACCTTGTCATCGATTTGATCAAACAACGCGGCATGTTTTCACGGAGAACGGACGAACACAACTCGACAGAAAGAACGGAATACAATAAAGTGTTGGACGTTGCAACAGCGATGGAGCAAACCACTGTCACACAGTTGACAGGCATTTGTTACTTTCTGTATACTTTCAGTATTGTAGTGACGAAAGATTCACCCACAGCAAATGTGAGAAAAAAAGATGTGTTTCCAGTAGTTATTGATGGATCCTTTTTATCTTTATCGACAGTCTATTCAGAATAGAAAGAAATAATAAAGATACTATGAAACAATATGTTAGATTATATATTTTCTTGAAATATTTTCTCATCTATTCTCTCTAATCATAGGGCAGAGTCATTGATTGTTATCTTTTTAAACATAGTTTAGAAACATGTATAAAAATAATAGTATGTTAAAGATGGAATTCTTCTTTTGTAGGAAAATGTATTGTAAAAATTAATTTTTCTATTCATTGTAAGAGTATTAACACTTTTATTTGTATAATTCATAATTCATATTTCATACTTAAGAAAGAAAAATCGGATTTTTGTATAAATGCGTCGATGATGACAGTGAGAAATTGCTTATTATTGGAATAATTTTAACACAAATATTCGTTTCTAGTTTTGTAGAGGTCAAGTAAAGAATTGACGTACATATATAATCGAATCAACAGTTTTGTATACATTTCTTCTGATATCTGTACCTTTATAATACCTTGTATATAATTATTTCTTCGATCACATGGAATTTACGAATTTAATCAATAAACTTTTAAACGAATAATCATTCTTAAAAGTATGATTCGTGTAATTACATATTATAAAAAATATCTTTGAAAAATATTTATTTAAATATTCATTTTTATTTAACTCTTCTGAGATTCCATTGTTATAATTATTAACTTTTTCATCAATTTATATTAACTTAATATTAATCTTAACACACGTATGTAAAAATGAAATTATACATATGTGTGTAAATCACCGTGTATTTAAAAATTTAATCTCATTCGAAACCTGAATAAAATTATAAATTGAAATCTATATTAATATATAATGACCTACACAGATACATTCATAACAATACATGTATGATTATGAACACGACCTCAGCTATATAATTTTGGTACGTTTCCTACAACGGTCTTTAGTGTTTAGATAACAGCCATAGTAGTAAGGAGAAGCCGAGAATTTCGATACATGTTATTGAAACTCTGTTAGGATAGTCTATATAGAGGTATTATTGATATATCTCATTTCTTCACACATGTAGTGAGGAATTCTAGTAAGTATGTTCAACTGAAATATTTTATTTCTATTTCTACGTTTTGTTGGAAATAATTTCATCAATTTTTCTTATAATAATCTCCCTTTACGATAAATAGGAACGAATCAACGATAAATGTAAAAATTATGGATTGATTTAATGTAAATAAATTTTTAAACAATTCGTATTAAATTTTACTTGATACTATGAATTTTGTAGAGAGATTTATTTGTGTATAATATATTTACATTTACCTAAAAACTACACTTCTCTATAAAACAAAAGGAACTTAATTTTCTCTAGGATTCTCTTTTTTTTTTTTTGTCATAGAACTGAGAGTGAGAAACTGAAGTTACTTTTCTTTCTTTTGAAATTCAAACAAATTCGAACTATTCAAAATACCGAATTCAAAAAATTTTTTTTTCCATATTCGTTTCAATGTGGTCTTATAAAAGTAAGTCTTCTTTCTACAATGATCGCTCAAAAATTTTTTTCGCGATTCCATTGTGCTTTAAATGAAAATGCCTTTACCTACATTAGAATAAGCGAAGAAGTATGGGGAAGATCTCACGATCAGATTTGAATCTTGTCTGTGATCAGTGCGTGTGCCTATCATGTGTGTTTATGAGATTTCATCTTACCAATTTCTCGCATCGTGGAATTATAAAAAATAGTTAAACTCTTTCGGTTACTCTAATGCAAACTCTTTATTTAAAGTATAATAAAACAAAAGTTTGGGAACTTTTAGACAATCCTTGTAAAGTTGAAACTTCTTCTAATAAGATCATATTGAGATATCGAAGAGATATGAAACGAATATGGACAGAAATTTTTTAAACTTCGTAGAGTAGTTTGAATTTGTTTTTCACTCCGTTCTATAATAAAAAGGAATTCTAAAACTACGTTCAAGAATGTGAAAACTTCACACATTAAAATGAGCACAAATAGAATGTTTTCTTTTTCTTACAAAAATTATAGAAGCTTAAAAATCTTCCTGCTATAAATATACAATTTTTTTGCTATAATTTAGCAATTTTTTAATTTTGTAAAGAATCTATTAATGTATTAAAAATACTGATTAATTTGTTGTTTATTATTCATATTTTATTATTTATGTTTAGTAAAAAAATATAATTCATGATACGTGAGAAACATTGATGTCACAATGAGTGTCACAATGATTGATATTTAATGCTAATGAATTCTGTTATAACACTTTATCATTTTGCTTTCTTACATTCATTATATTAACAAAAAATTAGATATTTTTCAACGACGATTAATGCCAGTAAAAATGACATGAATATAAATTTCAAATTAATAGAAAAATATAAATATGATAACTGTGGTAAACAAATATTTGTAAAATATACCAACAATTTTTCCAATTGAAATAATTTTGATCACAATTCATTGATGAAAGTTTGACTAAGATATGGTATGATTTAAAATGGAAGTTAATTTGAAAAAAAAAATTATTTCAGATTATGTATCGCAAGTTGTTCGTGTTTCTCGTCATAACTGTCTTCAACTCGCGCGTCAGTACCACAAGTAAGTTTATATTTTCCAATTAGATCTAGTAATTCATTTCAGCTACGTTGTATACTTGCATCCTCTTCTTTTCCAATTTGAAGCTATACGTTGCGAACCACCGGATTACTTCTTATGCAACAACGGAAAATGCATTTCGTCCGCCTTCCGTTGCGATGGAGAAAGCGAGTGCGGTGACGAATCTGATGAAATGGATTGTAAAGGCTTCCAAGTACGTACTCAGTCATAATTATGATTAAAACGATATTTGCGAACTTTTATGTATTTATGGGAAATGTGGAGGTATAAATAGACATACAATGCAAATAATAGGGAAAAATATTTAAAGTATAAATAATTACTTAAATAATATAAAAATATTATAATTATAATATTGGAGGATGAGGAATATAAATGTGGAGGTATAAATAGACATACAATGCAAATAATAGGGAAAAATATTTAAAGTATAAATATTTACTTAAATAATATAAAAATATTATAATTATAATATTCCTTATATAATATAATTTAACAGGTAATATAATTTAATATAGTTTATAGTATAATATAGTTTAATATAGCTTAATAGGTAAAATAAAATAATTATTTACTTACATTATCTTCATAAATGGCATAAATATCTGCAGCTTAATAATAATATGCTTATAATAACTAGAAGATTTTGTAGTTAAGTAAATTAAAATTACTCGCAAGAAATTATAAAATATTCGATGCTTTGAATTACTCTTCCTATTAAGTTATTACATGAAACTTTCGAAAGCTATATTGATCAACTCCATAAATTGAAAAGCATAGAAAAATGATAATAATATAAATTATTTTTTAAATTTAATGAAAAATAATGAAAAATAATAGAAATTATTTTTTTAATTCAATGGTAAATTTTGAATTTACCATTATGTTATTTTCATAAATGAATTTATGAAAATAAACCATTTTTTTCTCGAGAACTGATTATTAATCCTGGATGAAAGTAAGAAACTATTTTTTATTAATAAAAGTTGATTAATTTGGTTTCTCATATCTAACAATGAAATAAAAGTATACGTTTAATATGTGGCTAAACCTCTCCAATTGTTTCAGATTGATCTTAAAATGATTCGCTGTGCTGCAGATGAGTTCCAATGCTCCGATCATTCTTGCATACCGATAGAAAAATTTTGCGACGCGAAATCTGATTGTTCCGATGGAAGTGATGAGCATGATGATTGCGTGAAAAATGTAAGATTAAAATTTTTACTCTTTAACAAATAATAGTTCTAATATAACGTAGTAAGGAAACGAAAATCATTTTTCATAGAAATAAGACAAGCAAAATTTTAAGTTTTCAAAGTGTAAATGTATAAAATTGTACAAGCCAGTTAGTCGAAATAAAATCAAATTGGACAATTGATTTCCGGGATCAGTTCAAATTTAGAACCGTGCGAGAAACATCGAAACCGAAACAAATTCATTCAAACAATAAAGAATGTTTTAATTAATTTTTATATTTCTAATGAAATATAGCCTAGCCAACAGTTTTGGTATCGTGCTATATCGTTGCAAATAATTCTAAAATCCAAACGGCCAAATCTTCATAACGCTGAATTTTTAAAATCGTTCATTTTCGTGAAAAATGACTCCCATTTTCGAACTTAATAATTTAATAAAATATCCTTGAAAAGGTACAAAGTCCGAATACTGTACAGAGTGTCTCACTTACAAGCTGTAATCATTACAGATATCGAGTTGAAATTAATCAGTTATTTATAATTTTTATTTTAAGCAATAAGAATGCGAATAAGTTATATATATATATTTTTTTATTATTATATATTATATATATTTATTTTTATTTATTATAATATTTTTTTATTTATTATTATATTTTTATTTTATATATTATATATATTTATTTTTTATACATATAATATATATTTTTTTTTTTTTTTTGCAATGCGAAATTTTTTAATGTTTTGTAATTTATACGTATTTCTTGACACGTTGTAGCCTAAGTAAATTTAGATATTATATAAATTACAAATATTTTGTAATTAATATATTTTCAATCACTACAGTTACAATGCGATAGATTCAAATGCAAAGATGGTCATTGCATAAGAAACGAGTGGGTTTGCGACGGAGTTCCAGATTGTCCAGATAAGAGCGACGAAGAAAAATGTGGTATTTCTTCGTTAAGTTACTTTTACATTAAACAGATTTTACGAGTTTCAAAATATTGCGATTTCATGTTTTTACAGAGAACAGTATGATACCAATCAATAAATGTAACAACGAATACGATCGATATCTATGCAAAAATGAAAGATGCATCTTCCTAAATGCAACATGCAACGAGAAAGATGACTGTGGTGATAACTCAGAAGAAAATGTAGATGCATGCAAGAAGGGTAAGAAAATATATTATTTCGATTCGATAATGTAAAATCTTTTTTTGTTATTATATTTGATAATTTTTAAGACTATAACTGACCGATTTAATTGCTTCAAAATTAGCTGATGCAGCGTGCAAAGAAGCAAATTGTCAACATAACTGCAGAAAAACACCTGTAGGTGCTCAATGTTCGTGTCGATCAGGTTACAAGTTGGTGAACAACCAGACTTGCGAGGGTAAAACTAAAAAATGCAATATACTTTTCTTCTCGGATTAGCACAGATACAAAAATATTAATCGTCAAAGTTATTTTTCGGTCACATCTACTGTTTTTTTTATAGATGTGAATGAGTGCGATGATTACGGAACTTGCGATCAAAAATGTATCAATAATGCTGGATCTTACACTTGTTCATGTCAGTCTGGTTATAATCTGGACGATGATCAAAAAACTTGTAAAGTCGAAGGTAAATTTCTTTTCAAATTTATGTAAGTAATTGAAGAATTTTATATCTTATAAATGATAGAATAAATAAGAATGTTAAAAAAAAGGAATAAAAATTTTAAAAAATAATTTGAAAAATAAAAAAATTCGTACGTTTGTATTTTATTAAGCATTAGCTATTTTACTACATTACGAGAAATCTAACTTTTAATATTTATATTTTATCATTAATTTTTATTTTTATAATTTATATTTTATTATATTTATATTTCAATATTTATATTTTATTATTGATATATTTCTAATTAATATCTTTTTCCATTGCTTAACCATAGGTGGCGAAGCTGAAATGGTGTTCTCGATTAAATCTGAAATCCATGGTGTTTACCTTAGTTCTGAAATATATTATCCCATAACTCGGAACTTGCAACATGCCGTGGCTGTTTCCTTGGACGCGAATTACATATATTGGTCCGACATCGAGAACGGAAATGAAGCAATAATCAGAAGCTCAGTGGATGGCACGCAGCGAGAAATCATTGTTACAACAGGTAAAATTCAAATTAATTTAACATTATATTTCTATATTACAAGACCATATACTTTATTGCAAAAATTCAATTCTACTTCATTACAAAATCTTTTTCTTTACATTATTAGATCAGATTCGCAAAATATAAGTTACTAATAATTTTCTTTGATTCTTAAAATTTTATAATCCTTTAAGGTTTAAACAATCCTGATGATATGGCAGTAGATTGGGTAACAGGCAACATATACTTCACGGACAGTGGTTACATGCACATCGGAGTTTGCAGCAATGATGGTTCTTATTGTACTGTTATAATAGAAGAACCGAACGATAAACCGCGAAGTCTTGCTTTATTGCCATCCAATGGGTGCGTACGTTTCAAATATAAAAGCCTAAACAATTGAAATTCAGTAGCATCTTCTCTCGACATTGGAATTAAAAAAGAAATATTTCTTAAATCTCTCTAAATATCTTTCATTTAACTTTTTAAAGATAGAGATATTGTCAAATTTTACACTTTATTTTCATAAGATTACTATGTTTTATAGAATTTCATTACACATTTAATAATGAATGATCTAAAAACTAAAGTTCATGTACAAGATAAATAATAA
>CAJDYZ010013205.1:84696-105534 GCA_903986555.1 Heterotrigona itama
TACGTATCTTCTATATTAACTAATTAGATAAGGACTATCAATAGCACCAATTCCAGCTGCTATTCCACCTTCATTTTCATTTGATGGTTTTGTTCTCAAAATATGTCCTACCTCTTCATTATATATAATATTATCATGATTTCTGTAAAATAAAAACTCATAGTCATTCGATATAATTGTCTGAATAATTATTAGAAAAATGTATTTTAACACATACCCTATTATGACACCATATATACCAAGTTCTGATACAACATTAGAAAAGTGTAAATGATGATCTTCAAATGGTTCATTATGAGCACATACAATATAATTCTTTTGCACGGGAGGATAAAAACGATCCATTAATATCCAAGCTGTTCTTTCCTCTGAATTTCTCATAGATTTTAAACACAACTTTATGTCTTTATCATAAACATTGTTTCCACCTCCTTCTCTTTGTGGTTTTAATACATATTTTTTTGGATATGATATAGCATCATTAATTATACTTTCTGTTTCATTATTCTATACAATAGAAGCCATAAAAATAGTTTCAAAATTATAACATTAAAATGATTATATATATAAAACTTCTAAGTATAAATAATGTTTTTTTAATACTCACAAATTCTAAAGAATAAAGTCCAGCAAATATCTCTTGTATTTGTTTTATTATATTATCATCTTTTAAAAATACATTCAGCGCATTAGAATAAGCTAGAGATTGTTGTACCTAAAAGTTGTTTGTTCTTCACACTGCTTAAAAAACAAATTAATATTCTTTATACCTTCTTAGTACCAGCTAGATGATATTGTATTGATGGACATTTTATAGCTTTAGAACGTTCAATTAGTAATCTAATTTCCCATTCTTGTTCGGTAGGATAAGCTTCAACTTCATAACCAGAACGAAAATAAACTACAGAAACTTCTAAATCTCCTCTAAAAACAAATAATTGAAAATAATTTTATGGGCTTAGACAATAAACTTGATAATAAACAACTGTTAATTACTTGTTTATAAACAATATGTTTATAACATTTTACATACACTATTAATTGTTTATTTGGTCCTAGCCTTGCTTCAGATACTAAATCTTTTAAACTTCTTCTTATCACTTTAATATCAGGATTAATTTTAGAAATTTCAAATTCATGAAATCTCTGATCGCATATATTATAAGTGATACTTTCAACAATGAATAATATTACAGCCCTATAATAAAATATGTTAATTATTTAATAATTTATTCACATTTTTACTTCTTATCATATTATATCAACTTACTTTTTATTATCATACAATTTCCATGCATATGTTAGCCCTTTACATAATCCATTAATTGGATTATTTTCTGGAATCTAAACATGAAAATGTAATAACAAGGAAATTTAAGAAACTTGAAATAATAAATGATACTTACATTTTTTATTTTATCTGTATATCCTAATTCTGATAAGATGTATCTAAAAAGAGCATATTATGTTTACATAAATAAATTACATTTACAAATTTTAGAATAAAAACTCACTTGTGATACTGAGAAGTAATTGTAACTATTCCTCCAAAACTACTTGCAATAGTATTTAACTCAACTTGCTTAATCTGATTGTCATGTAACATGTAATCAGATCGAAGTAAGCCAAGACTTACTGTCTATAACAGGAAAATAATACAGAGGCTTACTTATCATAAATTATTTGAAATAAATGCATATTAATTATATTTATATTATAATTTTGTTTTACTTGATTAAATCCTTCTTTATATACAGTTTCGTATATATTAAACAATTTTGCTGTAAATGGATCTGCACCAATTGTACTAAAAGATATAAAACAATATATATATGTATAACATATATAAATATAAATAATATATCATTTTTACGTACCTTCTCAAACTTTTTATTAAAAAATCATTATTATGTGCTACTTTATGTATCAATTCATTCAATAACACTTGAATGCCTTTGACTTTCTCAAAATGTTTCCTAGGAAAGCTTGATGGTAGTAAAGTAAATGGCAAAACTTGTACCTGATTTTTATTAAAGGATACTTTTGACCGTATACTAATACCTGAACAAGAATAAGTGAAATATGCATTTTTTTAATTTCGATACAATTGTTATTTTATATTTTAAGCAATAAAACAAAAACAAATAAAATTCTTTTTAATTTAATATATTTATAAATTAATACCATGCATAAGAGCCCAATCCTTAGCCTTGTCTACAATATTTTCTAACTCCTCTCTTGAAAGTTTTAATTGAACACAAGGTTCCAAACATGACACTTCCATCATTATACAAATTTAATGAAAATTATGAAATTTCAAAATTATTTAAAATCCACATCAACTATTACTCAATATGATTTTTAGGTAAATGACTACTCATCGTGTGTATCTTAATCTTATGATCAAACATAATTTTACACAACATAAAATTGTATATGTATGTGTAAAAATGTACAATGATAGTGTAAATTTTTATTATTACGTATATAGCGTTTCCAACTTCAAGTTATAACGTACCATTATTTTCGAAAAATATTTCGATATATTATTTTACAACTTTAGAATAGTAATTTCATTTAGCAATGAAATACATTATAAATTTTAACTTCTTTCACATATCATGAAAAAAAGTTTCGAACAAATATATTTATTTTGAACTACATATTTTGAAATAATATATGTATATATATATATACATATTATTACATAATCAATAATTTGTTATTTAGTTGATATCATATGCGCTAAACAAGTTCGTTTATGTATTTTATAAAATTACTAATAAAAAAAGATATATATGTGTTTATTACATTAGGTTATGAAATATATATATTGTTTATTACCATTAGGTTAACCATAACTATATACATAGAATGAAAATAAAATAATAATATCTTTTTTATATAAATTATTTTATTTTCATTTTTGTAATTAATAATTAAATTATAGACACTTTAAAGTTATATATGTATAGTAAAAAATTATAATTACATATATCAGCAATATATATGTATAATCATAAATACATCAAATGTATATGTATATTTCATTTAATGCGTAAATAAATATTTGATTTATTCAAAAAGTAAGATATTCATTCAAATTTTATTTTTTCAACTCAATTTGATTTAATTTTATACAAGTTGAACGTATACATTTCTATATATGAAAAGTGTTTCATATTTTTGCAATTTCAACTTTTGCACAAATAAATATACAAAATATATTATTTACTCATGTATTTTACATATATAAATATAGTTATACAAATATGCTATATATATATTTATTCGAGGTACATATAGTATCAATTCTAAAATAACAATGAATCTTCAAAATTTTGTATTCTATGACCGACGCTTGCGCTGTACTGTTCTCTATGTGAAAGCACAGTTCTTTCACTCATAAACCTCTGCTTTGTACTATTGTATATTTTCAAAGCAGTGCGTTGAAATATTTATACTTTGTGTGAAAATATATTTCAAATATTAAGTGTGGAAATTAGTCGTACGGTACCGATTATTAATTTCTTAGAAAAAATATCGGGATAGTTTTATTTGCATTGCTGCTTCATGTTCCATCATGAGTGACTATTCAGCGGTTGCTCCGCCTCAAAATTTTAGTCAAAGCTCTGCATTTGCGGCAGCTTTGCAACGTGCAAAACAAGTAAGTGAATCCATGAAATTAATGTAATTCAGGTTATGATTGAATCATATTTCTATAAGTGGGCCACGTAGCGTTTCACATCTTTGTTAAAACCATACGTCGATTTTAGTCATCAACAAACAAAAATTTCACAGGAACATTAAGTAATCAGATTAAATAATGTTATATTTTAATATTTTAGCATTCTACTTGAAAATTATTTAAGAAATTTTACTTGGATATTTATATAGTGTTCATAACGTTGATAAATCTTAATTTACAGTTAATTTGTTCTGAAGTTTTAATTTATTTGTTTTATTTAAACTATATTATTTCTATGCACATAGTACACATTATGTAAATTATATATTTTTAATAAATATTAAAATGAACTTTGATTGTAAGCCTATCTTATAATTACTAGTTTAAGTCATTTATTTTAGTTAAACACACTATTAATTATTAATAAACTATGAATTTAAATGTGTTTGTATGTTTTAGATAGCTGCAAAAATTAATCCAGCTGGTGCACAAAATAATCAAGACTCTAAGTTAAAACGCCCTCTTGAAGATGGATCAGGTAATGTCACGTACATGTATGAAGAATTTATTGCAAAATTAAACGTATTAACCCTTTGTCTGCTATCTTATTTTTACTGATGAGTCAGTTATATCTATATAGTTTTTTTTTTTTACATTTTTATATCTTAAAAATTTCAAAAATTCTTGAATATTTTTCCAAGTTTCTAGAACATTGTCCAATAGTTTTTATTGCTACATGTTATTTTAACTTTTTGGAGCAAAGCAAAGTTTAATCAATATGAGAAAAATGGAAAATTATTTGAAAATCTATAACTAATTACCGAAGAAATATTTGGATCTTTGGATTTATACATTATTAATCATGACTTTAAAAAAGAATTTCTATTAAAAAAATGTAACTGCGAAACATATAACAAATGAAAACAGAATTCTGATATATCATATAAGAATTAAATAGTAATAGAACAAGCAATATTTTTCAAACTTTTTTTTCATTATTTCAAAAATGCCGATTCAATAATTGAATAACTATTTTTATGGAATGTAAATATTTAAATAGTAATAAAAAAATTTAAAAAAAACAAAAAACTTCCGAAAATACTACTAACGCGGTCTGCCACAACGCGTGTCATTTACGAGGTACACGCAAAACCATCATGTTAGTTGAACACAAACTGACAGAATCCAATATTACGTATATAATATGTACGTCAACAGTAGCTTCAATTTTTTTATGAAGGAAGACCGAGGTTTTGCTTCTTTGCGACCTTGGAGTAAGTATGAAAAAAAAACAACCTAAATCAGAACAAAACGATTTAAAAGCAACTCAGTATACAGATATGAATTTACCAATAAAAGGTGTATTAAAAAATAATATTGAAGCATTAGTTAAAATTTCTTTAAGTATGATAAAAATTTGATATTAGATATCAATATAAATACAAGAAATAAATTTTACATTTCTGAAATGGATTCATGATTTCAGAACCTGAAGCAAAAAAGATGGCATCATTGGTATCAGACCCACTAATGGGACTTCGTGGCTCAGCAGGAAGTAACGTATTAGGGGAGTCAATTAATCCAACAGGACGAACAGGACAAACAGGATCTTCAGCAGGACCAATTGGAAATGTAGGAGGTATTTGTAACGAAGATATCAGAGTTCCAGATAACATGGTCGGTCTGAGTAAGTAAATTGTATATCAAATGACAAAATAAATGATCAAAGTTTGATCAAAATTTTCTGAAAAATTACAATAGGTTATACATATAGATGTAGCAACTTTTTCTTCCTGATATATAAGTCAGAAATGATATAGCAAAAATTTGAAATATCTTAATAAAGATTATATAAACTGTATAATTTGCACATTTGACATAACTCTAGATTTAAGAATATCTTGAAATATAGTAATACTATTAATAATTAAAAAATATTCAAAAATTGCTACATATGATAAATCTTAATATATAAATGTTAATTACAGAACATGTATTTTTATGAGAAGAAATTATTTTCAATAATTTTTTTCAATATATGTAATATGTAAACAATTCAGTACATGTAATATATAAATTCAGTACATGTAATATATAAACAAACATCTATAATTTAAAAAGGAAAATCTGCCTTTATATAATCATTATTAATATAAATTATTAATATAAAGATATTTTTATATTATTTTAGATATTCTCAATACTTATGTATTAAATTGAAATAATACCTACAGTTTAATTTACAATTAGCATTATATTATGTTTTTCTATAAATTTTGTAACGATTATAATAAAATAATAAAATTATCATAAAAAGATTATAATAAAAATATATATATATGATAAAAATATATTTATTAATATTAATGAGAACAAATTTAATATAGTTTATATATATTTAAATTAGCAATTAAATTACCACAGGAATTTTAAATGAATTATAATTAATAATAATATCTTTGCAGTAATTGGCAGAGGTGGAGAACAAATAACAAGATTGCAGAGCGAAACAGGATGTAAAATACAAATGGCACCAGAAAGTGGTGGGCTACCTGAACGTCTTTGCACATTAACTGGCTCACGAGAAGCTGTCAAGTAACTTGTTTTTCCCTTCTTATTTTGTTAATTTTAACTATTTTGTATGCAATGCAATTTCCACTTTACAAAGTTTTGCCTAGAACAAAGGATTACTTCGTGGTGTTATGTCAAGTGGCACATATTGATCACACTCATAATGCAAAATATATATTTTACATCTGTACATATACTTATGTATATATACATACAGTTTTATATATATATGTATATGTATATATAATACATGTACATATATATGGAGAAGGAAAGGGAGAAAGAATTATATGTGCATATATCAAAATATGTATTTACATATATGTATGTACATCTTATAAACACATATACAGGAAAACAAACCTGCTATCCTCCTTATATTTGATATATACGAAATTTATTAGGTTATTATTTATTTAAATAACAAATTATCCACCTAGTTCCACTGTAAAATCTCCTAGAAACACCTGAAAGTATCAACTATTTGACAAAATGGTTTTAAAATCTATATTGTGGTGTTGTAATACATATAATTATAATGCTTTATATACACTGACTGTATTCATTAGAAAATGTGCTTTAAGCACAGATAGTACTGGTGAGATATAGTTTGCGTGTGTTTAGTACTCCATATGCTATCTCTTCATGTTAACATGCATTTCTTAAATGTAGGTTACATGCTTTCGCATATTGAAATTGTCAAATGTTTTACAGAATCTTTACTTAGCTCCTGGATGCGAATAGCGGGCTCATACTTGACTTTACATACGCTTCAGAATATTTTCTCATTGAGAATTTATCAATAAGTTGTGGCTTTTAATTTAATAATTTTGTACTTACTAATAGTTTTTTGCTTTCAATAGGATATGGAGAGAAAGAAGGAAGAAAGGAGGATAGGATATGCATGGGGACGTGTTATTCGCAACAAGAAGAGAAATTGAATTTTTATTTATTTAAATCTGCTTATAATTAAGCCAACGACATTTTAACATGAAATTTAATTTTATTATACACTTAAGAAATAACTCTTTGTCAAACAAAATGTTAATGTGACATTCATAATATCTTGGCACACAGTAGACATCACATTATGTGTTGCAAACAAATTACATTACTGTATATTAATAGTATTATATTTTAACTTAATATTATTCAAAATTACATTGCACATTTAAATTATGTGTGTTGCAGTCGAGCTAAAGAATTGGTATTATCAATTGTAAATCAAAGAAGTAGAACTGAAGGAATTGGTGATATGAGTGGAAATAGTGGAGGAATGATGGGTCATCCAGGATTCGTTGAAATAATGATTCCTGGACCAAAAGTTGGTCTAATTATTGGGAAAGGTGGAGAAACGATTAAACAGCTGCAAGAAAAATCCGGAGCAAAGATGGTTGTTATTCAAGAAGGTCCTTCTCAAGAACAAGAAAAACCTTTAAGGTAATAGAATCGTAATAAAATTACAATTTATTTTTATTTTTCTATTTGTCTTTTTTATATAGAAAAAAATTTGTTAAAATACAAACAGCTTTAAGTGATAATAATTATAGATTCTTTTTTATGTAGGATAACTGGTGATCCACAAAAAGTTGAATATGCCAAACAATTAGTTTATGAATTAATAGCTGAAAAAGAAATGCAAATGTTTCATAGAGGTATAAGAGGAAGTGATAGAAGTGGAAATTATTCAAATGATAATAATTTTAATCATGGTTCTGGAACTACGGATGGTGTAGAGGTGCAATATATTAATAATATAATTTTTTATAAATATTAGTAATTTTTGTCTATGACATTTAAAAATTAATTTGTTTTTGTAGTTACATGTTTATATGAATAAATGTTATATTTAATTAGTATTAATTAGTGTTATATTTAATTAGGTACTTGTCCCAAGAGCAGCAGTAGGTGTTGTTATTGGTAAAGGAGGAGATATGATTAAAAAAATACAAGCAGAAACTGGAGCAAGAGTCCAGTTTCAACAGGGACGGGAGGATGGTCCTGGTGATAGAAAATGTATAGTGTCTGGAAAACATCAAGCTGTGGAACAAGTGCGTCAACGTATTCAGGAACTTATTGATAGTGTAATGGTAATTATTACATCTTTATCAATATTACATTCAATATACATCAATATCACATTCAAGAATAATATTATATTCATTTCAATTTTCATGTTTACATTTTAGAGAAGAGATGATGGTAGAAGTAATATAGGAGCAAGAAGTGGTTCACGCGGAAATGGATTTGGCAATAATCGTAATCCAAATGAATATGGTGGATGGGATAGGCGTCAAGGAGGACCTATGCAAGATAAAATAGAAACAACGTTCACTGTTCCATCTTCAAAATGTGGTATTATTATTGGAAAAGGTAAAATTATATTTATTTATGAGCCTAGAAGTAATATAAATATTCTCGATGTTAAAAACTTTGATCATTTATTTTAATTATTTTAGGTGGTGAAACTATTAAACAAATAAATCAGCAGACTGGAGCTCATTGTGAACTAGATAGAAGAAATCAAAGTAATGAAAATGAGAAAATTTTCATAATTCGTGGAAATCCTGAACAAGTAGAGCATGCAAAAAGAATATTTAGCGAAAAATTAGGCATGGTAATTATTTGATAATATAATCCTTAAATGTATGGAAGAAGAAGATTATTGATTTACTTATTAACTAATTGATATAAATTAAATCAAAGGCCCCAGCTAATACGTCATTTACTGGTACACAAGGAGCAATTGGATATAATCCAACTTGGAATACTGGAACTGCTTATCAAGCTTGGCCAAGTCAACCTCAAACTACTGATACAAGTATGTTTACATTTATATTATAAAAGAACATAAATATATAATATATAATTTATAAATATATAATATATAATTTATAAATATGTAATATATATAATTTATAAATATGTAATATATATAATTTATGTTTGTACATAATATGTACAATATATGTTGCTTAAGGTGCAGCAAGTCAAGCGCCTGTTCAAGTAAATCCACAAACGGGACAGCCTGATTATAGTGCACAATGGGCAGAATATTATCGATCGTTAGGTATGCATAGGGAAGCAGATATGATCGAACAACAAGCAAAACAAGGAAAACAAGATCATCAACAATCAGGTAAAAGACTGTGCAAAAGTAAAAGTTAGGTAAAGATTATTTAAATTAAAAATATTTTATAATATTTTAGGAAATACACAAAACCAAACTAATGCATCAACAACTAATACTGCTGGACCAGCACAACAACAGCAGCAACAAACACAACAGCAACAGCAACAAACAGGAGCTACACAGAATGGAGGTCAAGCTGATTATAGCGCACAGTGGGCAGAGTATTATAGAAGCATTGGTAAAATAAAAGAAGCAGAAGCTATAGAAGCTCAAATGAAAGCAGGAAAGGTATGTTAATCATTACAAATATGAAAATCCATGGCAAAATGGATTACAATATATAAAAAATAGTAAATTTTATATTTTTATTAGTTGGGAATGCAAAACAATCAAATGGCTCAACAGCAAATGCAACAAAGTATGCAAGGACAATCTGGTCCAGCGAGCGGGACTCCTAATGCATTTCCACAAGCTTATGGTAGTTATCCAACAATAAATGCCAATTCAACTCCAACAGGATATTATGCAGCGGGAGCTGGAGCTACTACACAATCACAAACCGGTCAACAAAATCCGTCTTTCCCAACAGGCTATCAGAATTATCCTTATTCACAAACGAATACAGAAAGTTAAACTTCCATCGAGAAAGATATTAGCTGTAAGTAATTATTATATATCGTAAATAAATATGCATGAATTATTAGAAAATTGTATAAAATGAAAATTTTATGCTATTGATATATCAAGATTTCTTGATATTTACACGTATTTTTAATTTTAAGTTATTTTTTTAAATGCTTTATTATGAAAGAAGTTCTAAGAAACTACTGATTATTTCAGTTTCTTTTTTTTTCTTTTTTTGTATTATTTTTTGTATTATACAAGTTTTCTAAATATTCATTTATATTAAGTCAATGTAAAATTAAGTGCAATAAAAACAGGTAGTTTTATATTTGAATATTTTAAATACGAAATATATGAAACATCTAAATTATTCCTGAATCTAGAAAAATATTCATGAAATTCAAATATAAATTTTTTATAGGATTAATTCTAATTTGATGGAGAAATTGATTAATTCTTTAATTAATCCTTATAAGTAAGAAAAATTTATAAAAAGAGTTGTGTTAAGTAATTTATACATATTTTCTGAACAGGAAAATAAGTACAATAGTTCACATTTCATGAATATTGTATATTATTATATATATGTATAAATGTTTCAGTGTAAAACGAATTACGATTAATCAAAATATACCCACTTCTACTCAGGATGTTTTCTGATATATTATAATATACACAAAATAATTCAATATTAATATGATTGTTTGCATATATCATATATTATTATGTTCAATCACTTATATTTATATTGGCTTGATATTTATTGTTTATTATAAAAATCAATGGTGTAAGAAGAAGGAAATATCATACCCACACTGATAACTGTTGATACTTTCAGGGAGTTAAATGTTTATAAAAATAACAAATACTTTAATGTTTTATTTAAATATTAATATGATATATTTTACACCTTTGAAAGTATATTTACATTTTTATATACTTCATGTGTTTTATTACAATTGTTTGTTTATTTCAGATAGTTTTCAGATAGTTTCCCATCGGGATGCGGTTAATGCCTGCTGTAACTTCATATACTGTTTACAATACGATAGTTGATCGCTTCGTAAAATCCATAAACTTTAAAAAATGCCACTAGAACCAATTATGTTCTATTTATACTATAATATTTTGTGTTTTTTATATACATAGATATATATATATTGTAGGATACTCATGGTTTTAATTTTAAGTAATAAGAAATGCCAGAAATTTACATTAACATTATAATATGATATTAACATGATGTCTACTTGTGTTCTACTTATACTATTGTATGTATTTTTGTTCCATAACACCTGATTGTAACATAAATTGAAACTGGCAGGTGAAGCAGCAGGTGAGAAACAGGAACGAGGAATCTGCAACAAAATACCCATATTATGCTTCCCATTTATCATTAAAGATACTAAAAATTATCCTTACCACTGTATTGATAAGAAATACATCTAGATACTTATTTCGATATATCATTATTTATGTTTCATTGGTTCATTCATGAAACATTTATCTTTAGTGAATTAGGTAAATTTTATAAGTATAAAGCTGACTGTAAGACAGCTAAGATTCGTTTCTATTGTTCATGAATTGTTTTATCTATTATGTATGCAAGAGAATATGCTACCCTTATGATGGTATACATATATATGCTATTATAATAATACTAAATACAATTTTACCTTGGTTCCTTTGCTTTTTCTTGTCAAATACCACTACTATTTTAGATTTTTGGAGCAGCCAGTTGTAGGGATGTTATCCTACGATAAATTTCATCAAGGGGATCTACGATTTTAAGACTTTCATTCAGCATTCTGTGTATTTATATTCAAAGGAATCAGGACCCGCTAAATTGGAGATTAATGGATGGCATATTAAATCATACATTATTTATTATATATAACTTATAGAATCTTATACATTATTTACTAATTTTATCAAATAATTCACAAAAATATATTAATTATAATGTAATAATTGTTAACAAATTTTACTAGTCATGTGTAAACTTAATTTTCAAATCATTCATTTTATCAAAATTGAATTTGTAAATTTTTTATCATTTACAATATCTAAATATTTTCTATTCTTTCTATATTTATACTATTCAAATAGAAATGATATATTTGCAAATATGATTATCAATTTTTTGTTATGTTTTTATTATTTCTTTTTATAAAATATATAATATTTTACTTATTAAAGTAAATCTAATATTACATAACTAAGTATTGTAAGAACATAGAATTGTATATTTATTATTTAATTTTAATTATAAATTGCATGTGGTTTTGAATACATAGACAAAATTTTAAACAAAAACTTGTTGTTATTTATATTTTTAAAATATACTGTAATTTATTCTTGCAATGATGAAAGAAAGCATTCAGTTTCAAAGATAAATAGCAACTATTATTATACATGTATTAATACACATATTAAATAATAAAATTATTTTTTTTACTCATAATATATTTTTATACACTTTATAAACATATTATCTTCCTTGTACGTGTTATTATTAAATAATAAAATTATTTTTTTTACTCATATTTTTATACACTTTATAAACATATTATCTTCCTTGTACGTGTCAAACATTTAATTTTTCAGGATTTTATTTGTTTTGTATACCTGTATCTGTTGTTATAATACTATATATATACTATATAATACTATATAATACTATATAATATTATAGTTTATTTTTATGGTTGAATATCTGTATGTACAAATCTATTTGAACATAGGAAAATAATATGATTGAAATAAAATTTTATAAAAATGTGATGTTATTGGATCATAATCTCTACATATAGGTAATAATAATAATTCCAAAATAAATTCTTTTAGAATTGTATTTTTTATAGAATTTTATAATACGAAAATACAAATTTTGATTTATCCTTTTTGTTGCAGTTGAGTTAAACTGGCTGCGCTTTGGTATGATTTTTAGTAACATGTATTTTTATAACTTTTTTACAACAATCTCAAATTGTGATATGTTTCCATTTTCTAATATTCGTTTAGGCATAATTAGTAACTACGAGAAATTTTATAAACATAAATGCTTAAATTCAGAAGAATGTTTTTATTTTATATTACAGCAATAAGTGTAAAAAATGTATATTTAAATTTATGTTTTATATATCAATTACAACTTATAATCAAAGTAATTATTTCATTTTTTAATGATTAGAAAATTAATATACAATACTATTTAAATTAATTAAATTAATGCAGAACTTTCTTAAAAATTATATTGTAATTTTATAACGTTACATAAGAATAATGAAAATGTTTCAGGAACAAAGATGATACTTATTTTTCATACGTATTCAATAAATTCAAAAAATAGATATTTGAAATGTACGATATTTATTAATATAAAATATTGGCATCGACAATTTTTACATGAAAGCGAATCGATTCATGACAAGGTTTGTAGAAATACTATGTTTTGAAATATTATTAATTTGATGAAGAGAAATAAAATGAAACGAAATTAATGAATTTCCTTAATGAAACAAAATCTGATATATAATTATTTATTATTCATAAAATGATCAATTCGATATTTCAAAATTCCAGATTTTAATATTTTTATTAGCATCTTATATTTGGTATATATATTATATAATTTGTACTACGCACATGCACTATGTAAATTTACTTTATACATATGTACATATGTAATTAACTTAATAAAAATTATATATGCATATGTGTATCAAACACATAATTTTTCTAATTTTACAAAATACATTTAGGAATATTTAATTGTAATATTGGCAGATTCTATTTGTATATTGAATATACGTAACGACATATATATGTTTATGTACAGTTAAGTATGAATTACTCATAAAAAGAATATAAATATAAAAATAAAGTATATGTTTGTGCTCTTAAGCGTTATTTCTTTTGAACTCACTGAATTCAGTGCAATTTAAAATTGTCATCAAAATGTATGTACATTTACATTACTTGAAGCTTTTAAATTTTTACATAAACATTATTTGCCAGCAAATAATAGCATTTGTTAATCGATCTAGTAATAATATTTTTTCTACATGTGTACTACAATAAATTTGATAATTAAAATGACTTCAGATTTCTGGTGGCGGACCATACATTGGATTTAATTGTTGTGTGCAACGTATAAATGTAGCACGACGTGGTAGTTCACGTAATCTTTCAGCGCCTGTGTATGTGCATGCAGATCGCAAACCGCCTAATATATCTAATACAGTAGTTTCCACTGGACCTTTATAAGGCACTTCCACCGTTTTACCTTCTGATGATCTAAAAATAAACTTCAGAATATATTTTACTTTCAAAATAATAATTCAATATACCAACCTATATTCAGCAATTCCAGCATGTTTTTTCATTGCTGTATTGGAAGCCATACCATAAAACAGTTTATATTTTTTGCCATTTCTGTCTATAGTATCACCTCCACATTCATCATGTCCAGCAAACATACCACCTGCCATTACAAAATCTGCCCCAGCACCAAAAGCTTTCGCTAAATCACCTGGACAAGTGCAACCACCATCCTAAAACAAAATACATTTATCATAATAAGTTTTGTATTATGTATCATAAAAAAAATCATATCATAATGTAATATATTATTATTTACAGAAATAATATGTCCTTTTAAACCATGAGCTGCATCTGCACATTCAATTACAGCACTTAATTGTGGATATCCTACACCAGTTTTCATTCGCGTAGTGCATACAGATCCAGGACCAATTCCAACTTTTATTACATCAGCTCCAGATAATATTAATTCTTCTACCATTTCACCAGTAACTACATTTCCTGCCTACAATAACATTAATAAATATTTACTTTTAAATACAAGGTCTAAATTAATAATTAAAAATTAAATTTTTATTTTTTTTTTAAAAATTATGATATAACATCATTACTTACAATTATTGTGTGATTAGGAAATTCAGCTCTCACTTTCCTAACATATTCAACAAAATGTTGAGAATAACCATTAGCTACATCTAAACAAATAAAAGATAATTCGGGTACAGCTGTCAAAACATTTGACAATCGTTCAAAGTCTTCCTTTCCTGTGCCAGAACTAGCAGCTACATATTTCAGATCCTTAGGATTTTCAGTAGCAAAATCTTTCCATTCTTGCACCGAGTAATATTTATGAACAGTAGTAAATAGACCAAACTAAAAATGTAATAAAAGGGATATGAAAATATCAAATTTGTTCACATTTTGTAACTCTACAATAAAATAACATAGTTAAAATGCTATATTTAATATAATAGAAATTTTTTTTAAATATTTTAGTAGATAATCAATATATAGCTATTAACTATATATAGCTATTAACTATAATAATTTTTATTACAAAGAAGTATCAGTTCTATTATAGTAAAATATAAACATTTGACATATAGTAAAAGATAAACATTTGACATATACCTTTGCTAAAGCTTTAGCCATTTCAAATGTTCCTACTGTATCCATATTTGAGGCGATTATAGGTACTCCTTTGTAAGTTTGTTTTGAATTACGAAATGTAATTTCTGTAAATAAATCGACCTAAAAATGTAACATATATTCTTCATTAATATTGAACAACAGATTACTTTAATAAGTATTTATAAAGAATAAATACACATGTGGATACAAATATAAATATACATGTGTTTGACAATATATTAAATTGCCAATACATAAATTTTTTATGGCTATGATATTAAATTTATTATTTGTTATTATTTGTTTTTATTATTTACTAGTAATAAAATGATAAAAGCTTTAATATTTTCATATCAATAAGAAGAATAGTTTTATTTTATAGACATATAACACCATGTATTATAAAAAATGTAACAATATATTACAAAACATTGCAATAAAATATATGGAATTTAATTATATTCTATTATAATAAAAATGAATATAGATTTGACATCGAGCTTCATAAAATTTACATACATAAATAGTACTTACTTCGGCTCTGCTTTTTAACGTACTCCTCTTTGGACGTAATAAAACATCTTTAAAATCTAATTTGATATCGTTTATAATATTAGGCATTTTAAAAAACAAGTAATTCCTCAATTACTCTTAATAACGACTTCAATTCAATCCTATTGAGAGGTAATGATTATATGCGTCTGTAGTTTCACGCTGATCTCCTAAATATGTGTACTGTTAATAGTTGCCGAATTTGTGGTAGTAATATATGTATATTGAGATCTATCATTGGTTTGAACATATAGAAATAATAACAGTTACCAATAAGATTGCAAGATATATTGCAATATTCATAAAAAAAAAAAAATAGCCAATACGAAAAACATAAATATGTAATTTAATATATTTTACAATATTTATTTTTATAATTTACTTTCAGTTAATTCTAAAATTGTATGATTTCTTATCATATTACAAATTTTAAATTCTTATTAACATATTTATTAATTTCATTTATTTATTGTCTGTTGGAATTGTAATCATATTACAGTCTCGATATTTACGTTTCAACTATCTAAGCTATCAGTTTTTTGTCACAATCTTTATTGCTGCATCAACATTACTGTTGCTAAGCGAGTTAGTAAAAATTCTTTAATATATGGTTATATGTATATATGTATTTTCATTTCAAAGTTTTAAAAACGAACATAAATATTTGCTTATATAAAAAATTATTTATATATTTTGTAAAAATTATATATTAAGTAATAATTATTAAAGAACAAAACATACATTTAAATATTTAAAAAGAATTTTACAAATTTTCACTACTAAACATATATTTTTCTATTAATTTTTAATTTAGAAAAAGTTTTATTATAAAAAATAATATATTAATATATTAAAATTATGATTTTTAATTTTTAATAAGTAATACAAATTTTTAATAAGTAATACAAAACATCAAAATGATAATTACTTACCTTATTTTACAGTAACTCGTACGTTATAAAATTATTTACATAAAAGTAAATGAAGTTCAAGAATGTAACTTGTTCAAGAATTATATATTATTATGATTAAATTTTATCATATTATTACAATTATATGGAATGAAAATGTGTAATGATATAAATATAAACATTATAATTTTAAATACAGGCTTGTGAATAAATATCAATTATATTACAAAGGAAATTTGAATTAAATTTGATAATTCTTATTGTATGATTTAAATATATGTGATGTTAAATTTCTATAAAAAATGAACAAGAAAGTTCTGATTTAATTATACAAAATATGAGATTTCTTGACTAGGCTGTATCGTATGTCACAGAATATTAATAAACTATATGACATGCATTTTTGTATGATGGTATTAAAGTAATGTACTTGAAACACATTACAAACCAATAGTTAACAAAATTTCATACTGTTGACAGTTAAAACTGGGGCATAAGTATAAGGAATGGGGTATAGATATAGTCAATATTTTACATATTTTGAAATTCATCAGTACCATTAGCATTAAGCATAAGTATATTAGGATTCTCCTTTTCAAAAGCAGTTGCATCTCTTCCTCCTGGTCGTTCTTCCTGTCCCCATTCACCCAAAGCCCCACACATCACATCTGGTTGATCTCGCAGCTTCTCCTCTTCCTTCTGTGACATTACTAACAATTTATGGTCAAACGTATCATGTCACAAATTTATTTTTAATTAAACCTGATTTAATTTTATTTAATAAACATTATTGTGCTTTACATATTTTTTTTATTGGGAATTATAATATAAATAAGCCATGCTATAATGATTAAACCCATACATACAAGTGTATAAAAAAAAATTAAATACTTCTGGCCTGTATTACATAAGATTATTATTGTTTTTCACAAACCTGCTTATCCTCTTGGGCAAATTTGTCAAACATATTTGCATATAGTTTTTTCTCTTTTGCTAATTGCTTTTTAATAAAATTATTGCAAATTCTGATTTGTTTCACAGCTGCTGTATTTTTTGGTTCTATTTTTAAAACTTCCTGAAAATCTTTAATTGCAATTTCAGGTGATGCTAGTGCAAAATATGCTTGTCCTCTTCTGAATAAAGCTTTTTCATTTTGTGGATTTAGCTTCAAAGCTTCATTACACGAATCCTTTGCTTCAACATTTTGATCCATTTTTAAGTAACATAATGCCAAATTTAAATGCGCTGATAAAATAAGATCATTTCTTTCTGTTTTTAGATCCCCTTTAAAATTACCTTCATATTCCAAAAATGAGATAACTTTCTTGTACATTTTAATTGCTAAGTTATATTTATTTGTCTTGAAATAATTTGTTCCCTTTTCTTTGTAGATTTTAGCTTGTTCTATTTGCTGATTATTTTTCAAGGACCAAGATTCAATAGCCTGAAATATATATGAAATATGTTAATAATGTTAAAGAATAATACAATTAATTTATCATTTTGCATATTTTAATGGAATAATTACTTTTTCAAAGTTCTTTAATTCTACTGTATATTCTACAGTTGCATTCGGTGGAATGTCAAATTCAGCTTTTCCAATGTTTTTAAATGCATATTTGCTTTTAATCTTGAGCTTTGATTTTTCTCCGCTTTTAAAGCTTTCCAAAGCTTTTTCTGCACCTTCTACAACACCACACTCTTCTCCTTCTCCAAGAGAGAATTGTACATCTCTATCTTCAAATGTTTTCCCATTATATGTGCCTACTAAATGTACTAAAGAAGAAAAGAAATTTTGAGTAGGATAGAAATAATGTGAAATAAAAATATCATACAATTTATATTTACTATTTACTAGAGCTCCTTCTTGTGGAGTAATGTAATCTTTTCCTTGTATAATTTGATATCTTTCAATACTTCCATTTTTTTCGGGACTTAAATCTTCTGCTTTCCAATCAATCATTTCAATCTGAAATTAAATTGAAATTTTAAACATGTTTAAAATAAAACATGTTTAAAACAAAATTGATATTACATTGATTGAAGATTTTAACTTAATAATTTACCTCAAACTTAAGTGTTGCATCTGGAGGAATTTTAGGTGGGCTACCATTTTTCCCATATGCATATTTAGGAGCACATGTCAATAGTGCAATCTCACCTTTTTTCATAGTAACTATTCCTATATCCCATGCTTTAATTACACTTCCTTTTTTAAGTTCAAACTGAAATGGTTCGTTACGATCTTTGCTCGAATCAAATTTTGTTCCATCCAATAAAGTACCTGTATAATGTACTGTTACAGTACTTCCAGGTGATGGAGTTTCATCTCCCACACCTTTTTTTATTATTTCTTTCAGAACACCTTTATCCTTATTTGGAGATATGTCTATAGCCATTCTAGATTCAAAAAAACAAATATTAAATACATTTTTTGTTTAGTTTCGTTTATTCTTTCTAAAAACAATAAATTTGATTATCAATATAAAATTGTAAAGTAAACAGCATACACAAAAAATAATATACAACAAAATTTCTTTGAAACTCAATATATATAATAATATGAATTATGTAATTTCTATACAAATTTTTTAACAAAAACAATGAACATTAATGTAAATAATCATCATAGAAATAGAAGAAAAAATAAATATATGTATAAATATATATATTTATTTATTCACAGAAATAAAAATATATAAAATATGGAAGAATACTTACTTCTTCAAAATTTTCAAATGATACTCTTATTATAAAATACCGCTTTATGTAATAGCAAAAACGTTCAAGTAAATTCCAGAAACTAACGCACCTCGCACGACCTCGCAGTTCGCTTAAAGTAATCAATTTCATAGAACTTACCAGAAATTCTAAAGCTTCGTTTCTGTATCGATTATTGACTTTTAGTTGCAGTATCTCGATGTTGTGATATCGATATATTTTACACGAGAAATTGATTTTATGATGTTTAGTAAATATTAGTTTATAAAAAAAACAGGCACGTAAAATATATCTTATTCATATATCTAATTTTATTTTATGAGTAAATTATTTAGAATTTTATTGGAGTAACAATTTCATATAGCTTTTATATATTACTACAAATTAACGTTAATAAAAGTTAAATATTATGCACATCATTTGTTGCCTTATAGAATCTTTTACACTTCCTTTTTAACAGATACGGAATTTTCGAGCAAATCGAATACGAATATTTAAAGATGGCTCTGTAATTCTGAATGTCGCGTTGATATCCAATGAAAATGTTGGTATACAAATATTTATTATTATTAGCCCTTTGAGGTGTTTAATATTATTCACGAGGATAAGTACAAGTTTAAGTATAACTTTGAAATAAAATCTAAAAAACATAGTTGTAAATATATTTCTTATAAAAATGTTACATTTATTTTAAATTTTTTCATTATTAAAAATATTAAATAGTTTGTATGCTTGCTTTCACAATTCAAATACAG
Organism: Heterotrigona itama; assembly: GCA_903986555.1. Lineage (NCBI taxonomy): Eukaryota > Metazoa > Arthropoda > Insecta > Hymenoptera > Apidae > Heterotrigona > Heterotrigona itama. The sequence continues at coordinate 105,109 of CAJDYZ010013205.1, forward strand.
AATTTGTTAATACATATTTGTTAATACATATTATATATTACATAATATTATATATTATAATATGGTACATAATATACATAATTATATGATGAGTATTAAGAATATATTCTTTACGTATGAAACAAAAATAAAATATTGAAAAATGACGTAACATATTAATTAATTTATGATAATTTTCTGTGAATTTAACGGAATAACGGAAATGTATTTATTTATAATTAATGATGTATTTAATGAAAAATAAATCGAGCAGGAGAAAAAAGTTTGTTTAGCATGAATGGAAGTCCGTAAAAGATTTTTTATCACCACCTTCCTGTGATTCTGTTCACATTTCGAGATGATTAAAATCAAATAATTTTACTGCAATTAAATTCTATAATGACACATATTTTTTAGTCATTCTACTAAAAAAAAAAAAAAAAAAAA
>CAJDYZ010013205.1:105575-116228 GCA_903986555.1 Heterotrigona itama
GATTACAGGAAATGTGACTGTACAAATGTATTTTTCTGATCCAAGATAAATATACTTTAATTGTACATGTAAGTATAAATATGCTGACATTCAGATTACGAGAGTTTTTTTCCACTTTGATTATCCCATGCCAAGATGAAGTCGTTTAATGTGCATTGGTTTCTTTTTCTATTACTTTTCATTGCGGTAAAATTTTTATATCTTCTCTTATAACTTCATGCAAAATTAGATCCTTTACAGTTTACATTATCGGTGTAAAAATTTGTATATTTTTTGATCAATTCTGTAAGATAATCATAGTATATATTTTTTATTGGCAAGTAATTTTACCATTTATTTGTTTATGGTATATTTTCCATGAGCAATTCCCATTTATTTTAAATGGAAACGTATAGTATTCTTCTTATTTTTAACAAAGTAGAGATGAATTTAACATGTCTTGTAAACTTCTTTTACCATCAAGCTGAAGAAATGGCGATAAAAAATATTTTATATTAATCTTAAAATATTTTATGATAATCTCTAAAGTATATGCATGTAGATAAATGACTAAATTAATGTCACCTTTAAAAACATTCAAGAACATTAATACATTTTGTTTAATTAATCCATTATTAATAAAGTCATTGATTTTCTGATATTTATAGTATTTAGAATGCATTTGTTTACTATTATAAATTATTGTAATACTGAGAAAAGGAAATGTAATAAGTACAATTTAGAGAATATTATTTATTTATTAATACTATTATTTATTGTCATATATGCATATTTATTGTCACTCATACAATATTTAAACCTAAAAAAAGGAAAGGGAGATACAAAAATTAAAATCGATGATGTTAGTTTTTTGATATAAATCATTATATTAATCCTCAAGAAATTGCAAATAGTAGTGATATATCAAAATTTATTGTTTAAATACTTTATTATTTTTATTATTTATATTTTCCCGATATATCGTTGTATTAAAAAATTCAATAGATATTGTTATTTATGTACTGTACCAATGAATTGACATTTATGCAATTATTGTTTTTTTTCTTACATCTTTATTTTATTGTATCTTCAGATTTAAGAAAGGAACAGAAGAAAAGATTTCTATATGTAAAATGTACTATAACTAATTTTCAAATTTTTCTGTAATAATTTTATAGAAGAATACTAATTAAGGTAATTTTATGTTCTACATTTCTTACTTTGTTTTCAAAATAACTTATCTATCATGCTGAGGGCGTTCCATTATCACTGATATAATTTTACTGATATATTCATGAAATGATTAACAACTATAACTACTTATAATAACGATTCAAATTTTATAATTTTTATTGCAAATAAGATATTTTCAATTTTTGCTATTAATCTTGTATACTTTAAAGTCGTATAACTATATGATACTAAATAGTATATAATAATATTTTTTCAAGTATATTTTAATTCATTAATCAATGCAATTTGTAATTTATTCTAAAGAAATATTAAGCTTATTGAAAATAGTTTAAGAGATATTTCAATTTTAATATCATGTTGTGTATGTTGTATAGTATAAATTTGTTTTATTGACAGATATCCGCAATGAATGTTCGTTTGGCTTCCCATCATGATGGAAAAGCTGGTTGTCGATGGTCACATGGAAACGGTGGCAGAAATAATAGCACTAATGGTGGTAAATTAATTTGTATAAGCAAAGTATTATTACATAGCAAACATTATTTTTAAACTTGTTTTAAACTTCAATTATTTACATCTAATTATTATTTTTAAAAATTAATGAATTTAAATGTATTAATTTGGAATTTATATTAAATAATAAATATAAGTACTATAAATAATTATGTCACTTAAATTTAAAATATTTCTGTTTGGAAGTATTAATTAGTATTATAAAAATTTCTATTATCTTGCACAATATTTTATTTGTACTTATTTGCAGGTGGACAAACCAACACCACTCAACAACTTTAACGTCAGGCAAATCAATTCAATTAGAACAGATGAAAAAATAAACAATAAATAAACTAAATTAATAAAATATTGTAAAATAATTATTTTGCTATGCAAAAATAAACATATTATTATTTTCAATATTTAATAAAATAAAAGTAAATAAAGATAGGAAAATCTGTTTCTTTTTTAATATATTGGACTTATGACAAATATTTTTGTTTTATTGTTTGCGTAATCAAATGATATTTTTTGTGTAATCAACTATATTTTTCTTACATTATTAATATGAATTCTTATTTATATAATATTAGATGTTTTATCGTTTCTCTATTTTAGAAAAGTAATCATTTTTTTATTTTACATATTTAAAAAATATAAAGATAATATATATACATCAAATTATACATGTATAGTTTTATATATAAAAAATATAATACAGAAATTAATATTTTATTTTTAAAGGAAAATAAAAACTAAGGATAACTACATGTATATGCATAATAATATAATAATATTAAAATTATATGAAACATATAAAGATTATAATATAATTTAAATGAGATTCTAGAACTATAATATACTTTTTTTTTAAATTTTTTCCAATAATAGTGGCAGTGAAATATTGAAATTTTACTTATAAGCTTGAATGTTTTCCTTTTACAACTTTTCATATAATTAAGTTATACATTATATATAAAATATATAAAATCACAAATGATCAAATAGATTTTACAGATTTTATCTAAATAACAGCATATATACGTCCACTTATGTTTTGACTTTTATCTATTATCATCAAACATTTAATACATGCATAATAATAAAAATAATAAAAAGTAGATTTACATAATTGCCAATTGTACTTTATTTAAATATTTGTACATTTCTTTTATAGCTAATTTTGAAAAAAATTCCTTTTTTTAAATAGTCTGATAATGTATTGCTACACTTATCTTTACAAGATAGTGTCTACAAATTTGTTACAAATTATTCTACGACAAGTAACATAATTTGTTACATTTAAGACAATTTTTAATTTCAAACATAGAACATTGTTTTTAGAATTACGTTTTTATATCTATTTTCTTTAACTTTTTTCTAATTAGTAATATTTATTACTACTGTATTTCGTTTATTTCAAGCACATTTTTTGATATTTTACATCAATTGTAATTGATTGCTCATTAAGTTTATTTAATTTAAGAATGTTTATCTAATAACAATGTTCATTGACTTGTCATTATGACTTATTCACTACAGTTGACTTTTTATATCACAGTATTTTATATAATTCTTAATCCATTGACTAAAATATAAAGTCAAAACATAATACAGTAGTGTGATTTAAATATTAACATAAAAGTTATAAAAATTTTAGTTTATTAAATTTAACAGAAAAATTAGAACTAATTTGATTTGAAAAATATAAATTTTATTTTGAAAATAAAAAAAAGATGTAAAATATATTTAATTCTACATTTATATTTCTTATATTATGCGAAAAATAAAACTAATACTGAAATAATAATTATGAGTATGGAAGTGTATCATGTATTTTCTTTATGTCTTTTTTTCATAAAGTTTTACATTATTGTAACTTGTATTTTACAAAACATCATAAAGCAATCTTACAAAATAAATAACATATATAAAATTTTTTAGATATGACTAAATAAGGCAATATTTATTACACATTTATTTGAAATGTATATGAATTTAATATACTAAGCACTTTTGTTTTGTTTTATGTATTGTATATATAACTTATTTTTTTAATAAATGAGTAAGATCTTTATTTTGTTTCTGCAGCATAATATCTGTCTTTTCTGCTTTATCTGTTATGTTGTCAATCAAGTCATTTTGTAAATCTATCTCTTCTGATAATCCTATAGCTAAACCTTTTAATCTAGCTAATGAACCACTCATTTCATCTAAATTTTTTTCTAATACCTTGCTCACGTTATTACTTAAAGAATTTGTTTCTACATCATTATCCAGGCCATGTAGCTTTAATGCTGGACTTATATTAGCCATATTAGTTTGTACTTGTTCTAAAGAATTTGATAGAGCAGGAGATGTCATAGATTCAGAGCTAGAAGACTCTGATAATATAGTTGATGGTATTGGTGCATCCATTGATTTACCACTGAGATAATTTTTAAGACTTCCAAACACACTTTTTATTCCTTGGATATGCTTTTGACTAAACCTTAATGTGCTATTAATATCGTCTAATCTTTTTTCTGTTCTTTCTAATTGTTCTCTTTGTCTAATGAGTTCCTAAAATAAAACAATTAATATACAGTTAAATAAATGTAATGAATTAAAGCAAACATATAATAATAAACATTTTATCTATATTGCAAATTTGACATTTCAATACATTTTATGCAAATTTATAAATTAATGAAATTAAATTGCATTTAGATAACTTAATATTAAATTTAAGTAGAACAATTTTTTTTTTTATTAAAAATTGTCTTGCATGTCAAAAATAACTTGAAATAATAGATAAACTGAATAAACACGTAAATAAAATTTTCTAAATAAGCATAGACAATGAGGAATAACATAGAATAACAACAGATAGCGACGTACAACAAAAGAGCAATTTATTTAATAGTCAAATTTTTAGTTACCTCTGCAGTAGCAGCTCCAATCTGTTCAGAGTCTCTTAGTATTGAAATAGATCTTTTCGTCGATTGTATCGTACGTTCTTCTATTTCCTTTTTTCGTTGTAATAATTGTTGATGCTTTTGTTCGAGAACATTGTCAAAATTATTATATTGATTGTAAGTCGTGTGACCAGATCTCGGTGGTGCACTATTTAAAAATGTTTCGTCGTCAATGTCGTCTTCGAGAGAGAAAAATGGATTGTTCGGATCACTCAAATAATTTTCATTTGCCATTTTCCAGCGTATCAAATATTTAACAATCTGTTACAAAATCTAGTTAAATCGTCCGAGGCAGCGACATTCGTAGACACGTAAGATCTGAAGCTACGTTATACTAGACGGCATTCTATATGTATATCACGTTCCCTCAGTGATTCTCAATCGTTTTATTAGTAAATTTAGAAGCTTTTTCTAGTAATATTTAAATTATCTTCTCAACTTTGAAAACATTTTATTGAAAAAAAAAAAATAAATTTAAATGCAATAAAAAATATATATTGTATATTATTTTATTTATAAATGAGAAACGTTATAACATATATATTGCTCGCAAAAAAAATTACTTAGTTTGATCTATAGATGAAGATAGCTAAAAATGACGTATAAAATGACGTCATAGATTAAGCGCAATGTAAATACTTAAGTAAATATTATGAATAAGTCGACGAAATTTAGATAATGCCATTAGTTAACGATATATTTTTTTTGCTTTACACTTTTCCGAATTAAAAATTTTTTATTATTTTAGTGTCATTTCTAATGTTAATGACTTAGTATAAAATAAGATTATAACCACAGATAAAAAATACAAAAATAATACAAGAATAATAATTTATTACAAACAAAGCATTGCCTTCTTTTTTAACATTGAACATTAGAATTTAGAAAAAAGAAATGAGAATTTATATTGATAATATAATATAATGTCGCATGTAATCGTGTGACACGAAACATAGTAACAAAATTGTGACTCTCCAAATCACGAATACGAAAAAGCATTGCATATCTATTCTGTTTTTCGTCAATGGTAGAAAGACTTTATTTGCGAATGTTTACTATTTCATCGCGGCGAGTTTCTCGTCTATGACTCAACCACAAACTCAACGTATCAACCGATAAAACAGATTCAATTTCATAGCGAATGATGGAAAAATCATGCAGCAAGTGCTGCCTCCAAGCGATAAAATATTCAAATAGAAACTTTAACCGTTATTCACTGCTTTTCAAATGTTCCAGTGAGCACATATCGATTCTAGTGCGAGAAAGTTAACCATCGACTTCGTACGAGCGGTTTGTTACATCTTTTCCGTTTTAAATAATCTGTAACAAATAACAGAAAACATGGAATCCGCTATTGTCCATCTCGAACAAAGTGTAAGCATAGTTTTTAATCATTTTTAGTTTATTCGTTTTAAATGTCATTCGTAATTTTTCATAAATATTGTACTTCATCAAATAAATGTCAAATGTTAAATGTCTATTTATGTATGGATGATAAGTTAATTTTGTAAATTGTTTGATGTTGCAGGTGCAAAAAGCTGATGGAAAATTGGACATGATTGCATGGCAAATTGATGCTTTCGAAAAAGAGTTTGAAGATCCAGATAGTGAGGTATGTTTTACTTAAAGATAACATTGTTCAAAATGTACAAATTATATTTTTTCCCATTAATTATCAATTAGAATTAATTTATTAAAAAATTAGTTGATCAAAAAATGACATATTTCGTTTAAATGTCAGTTTTATTTAATTGATAAAAAAAGATTTAGTTAGAGAAAATTACAATTGCAAACTTCTTTGCCTGGTGGTTACTAAATTTAACATTTAAATTGCTGTTTTTATTTTTCTTCTTTTTTATGCTTTTAACAGATCTCTGTGCTTCGTCTATTAAGGTCTGTTCATCAAGTTACAAAAGATTATCAGAACCTTCGGCAAGAAATATTAGAGGTTCAACAGTTACAAAAGCAACTTTCAGATTCTCTTAAAGCACAATTGTCTCAGGTGCATGGACATTTTAATTTATTGCGCAATAAGATAGTAGGACAAAGTAAAAATCCACAATTAAAATAAGATTAGAATGTTATTTTTTAAAATTAGTTATTTTTTTAAATTATTTTCTAAGTTTTTAAGTATTTAATTTAATTTATCAATTTTTTAAAGTCATCAGCAGAATGTAGTTTAAAAAGTGTTAATGTCATTTTAAAAAATAATATCTAACATTCTTGTAAAATAAATATTCAGAAGGAAATTAATAGATAAAAGATAAATTTTGTCTTTATTTCATTAATTGATGAAGTTATCCTCATTTTAAATCTCAAATATTTTCCATGTTTTTAATTTGTAATATTTATTACAAGGCAATTGTAATAAATATAATCATTTAATTTATTTAATGATGCAACACTACAGAAATTTATATGTTTGATAATCATATATAGTTTTTATAATACAATAAAATAATTTAATTATAATTTTTGCACATAAAATTTTTGTAATATAAATTATAAAATATTTTCACTAATATCACTACATCTTTCAATGAAAATTTGTGTCTGATCATAAATATTTGAGAAAGAGAAGATTGTAAAGTATATTGAGATCATACATCACTGATATTTTGAATGTTTTGATATATTTATAATATAGTTTATATGTATTAGTTATATGAATATACCTATGATTGATTTATAATAATAATAATAATAATTTATTCTTATTGATCTTATTGCTTAGTTCATAAATAGCATGGGATCAACAGGTATTATCGACAAATAATTTATTTAACTTCCTCTGTAAGTACGTTATTGGGGGCCAATCTATATGCTTGTATATCCATGGAAAACAATGGAACAAGTAAGATTTAAAAATATTATTTTCATTCTTATGTAGATGTAAAATTTATCAATTTTTAATTAAAGCTATTGTATAATTGAAAAGTTTTTAAATAACAAAAATTAAAATTTAATATTTTTTAACTTATTTTCTGTATAGATTTCATGATTATATGCCAAATTTTATTTATATCAATTAAACTTAGAACTATAAATATATATTTATAATACTGGGTGACAGCATGATAATACCTATGTTTGAAAACAATTTTGTATTTAATTACATTTTATTATTACAATTTTTATAAAAAATTATACAATATTCTTGTTGAATCTTTTATAAATAATCAAGAATTGTTTGAATTCTTTGCATTTATTATATAACTAATTTACATGAGTTAATTAAAATGGCCATGTTCTCATATAAAAGGAAAAAATACAACTATAAATATCTAATAGTATTATAAGTATTTAATTATACAAAATTATACATTTCATTTAGTGAATAATATATAACTGTATTTACTACAATCACCCTGTATGTAGCTGAATTATTTTTTGCAGTAGTCTAACTATTCTTACATTCAAAATATATACAACTAAAATTTATTCTTTATAACCAACGAGTTTCCTGAATTTTAGCATTTTAAGAAATGACTTATGTATACATAAGTAATACTTGTTATGATTTATAAAATTTTGTTTTTACTATATAAATTTTATTGTATATATGTATGTGCATAGAGTAGGAAAAGTGGCAAGCATATTTTATGACACAAAGGAAAAAGGAAGAAATGTGCAAAGCCAGGAGTTGCATATATTAGGGTATGAAAAATGAAATTGCCTTAAGACACAGACGTGCATTCAATGAGCTATGTGAACTATGTTGGAATTACACTTTACTATAATGTATGTAAGTCAAAAAGTTTGTTATTTAGTAATGTATAAGCAAAACAGCACATTTTCATACATCTTGATTGGTCAATTACGTGCATTTCAAGAAAATGTTTTAGCCTTTTTTGTAATTTTAAATTTGTGGAAGTTAATTACAAATTTCAGTCTGTATTTATAATTTCATGCGATTAATACATGTGAAATTGTACTTATTGTATCTCTGTTTTCTTTTTATTCTTCTGCTCCATGTTTTACAGAACAGACAAATTTGTGAGCACTCGCGTGGCATTTTCTTGAATGGAGTAACTGAGTTTCATGATCATAATGTTGTTAGTTTTTCACATAAAAAGCTATTCTCTTCGAACTTAAAGCAAGTCGATTACCTATGAAATGTAATCACTTTTTATGAGAAACTCCTCTAAGTCAATACTAATGGTTCAGAAAGAAAAAAATATTTATGATACTCAGTGACTCGCACGTTTATCAGAGTTCATTTATATTTCAGTTAATGAATCGTGTATCTACTTCCAAGCAAAGTATTAACTGAAAATATAAATCAACTTCTAGATTGACCTCTAGCCTTTATCTAAGCAATTAGATCTGGTCTATATAGGAATCTATATCGATACATACAATATGCATAGTCGGTAGTGATACCAGTCACAGTCACGTATTATTTTTTTATTATTATAATGGTAATAAAAATGGGATCTAAAAATCCTTCTCGCAGATCACAATGATGTATTGGGTCAATCATGAATTTTGCACGTGTAACATCGTTCATGATTTCAGTAATTATGAATTTTAATTTTGTCGCGTTCGTGTGTCTTTTAAATTAATAATTCTTTCTTGGAAAGATAAGTGAATTTTTTCATGTTTTCGTACTATTCTTGGAAGATAAATATATTTTACGATAAAATTTGATTTAAATATTATTTATAAGTATTCAAATTTTCTTATTATTTTCCAATAATATTGCGAAAATTAATTATTACATGTTCATTATAGTCATTGTAGTCCATTAATAATAATGAATTCAGGATCTAGAGTTATTTTTGAAAAAGCGTGACTTTGATTGTTTGATCGATAGTCCAATACTTGTTAAAATTGGTTTTTAGAATAGACGTAGAAGATAAGTGAAGAGAAAAATGGTCTGGAACACATTCGAAACGTGCCAAAAATACTTTGGTCAATTAGTATTAAATAAATATATATATATATATATATATCGTTTTATTTCGATGTAATTGAACGCAGATTTCAGAGCATCTGCTTTTCTATATAATCTACATATCACATTTTCGACGATCTATTTCTCACCTTTTTACTTGTGATATTTCTAAACAAAAAAAGTTCACTGATTTGAAGTCGACTCGTCTAATCGTAACTGTGCAAAAAACAAAAAAAAAAAAAAAAGATTAAAAAAGGAAATAAAAAGGAATATTGTAATTATGTAAAAGGGACTTGATCAAAAACGTAGCAAATTTTTATCACTTCTTGGTCTTTCCAAATTTTATTTATCTCTCATCAAAATTGTTTTTTTTTTTATGAATTATTATTTTTCACATATTTTAGATATATGTATTTAAAATGTTTAATGTAACAATCAATTAATATCCCGTACATCTCTCACAAGGATAATAAAAGCAATTTTACGAATCTTACGAAAAATGTTATCATTCACATTTTCAAGTATTTATAATTGGAACTTCGAATTTGTACAGATGCGAATAATTAAACGGAATGGGCTGCGTTTTTAATTAAAAACCTTGCACATGTATTCTTACAAATGTTACAAATGAAATTTCAATGCATGTTGCACGCTTAGATACAATATGGACATAATGTATCAACCATTACTTTATGTAACTTATTTATTGTTTATTCATGAAATACGCGTTCAAGTGGTTCGTAAAATTGTACAATTTCGATACCAGTCTGTATTCGTCAATGATCAATTAAATCATCTTTGTTTAATTATTATAGTCAATTATAATTATTATAATTCTATATTTATATTATCGAAAGTACAATAAAATATTAATGTAATATTTTTGGTAACATCAATAATTGCTGCAGAATTTTATTTTATCATTTAAAATGTTTGATTTGTAATAAATAAGACGAATATGTTGAAAACACTATAAAAATATTCAATTTTTCAGACTGGAATTATATAGCACAAAGTTCGAACCAAGCGTTGAAATTTATTAATCGTTTACTATTGTATTATACACGATTGCTCAAACATTTCGATGTACATTATACAAAATTAAATAACACGATAAAAATTGTCTCTTTT
>CAJDYZ010013218.1:11733-25275 GCA_903986555.1 Heterotrigona itama
ATCTTTAATATTAAAAAAAAAATATCGCAAAATAATACTGAAATTAACTTGTATAAAGTAATTGAAAAAAATATAAATTATTAAAAAGAAATATTTACAGTATATCATATGATAAATCAATTAAAATCATTTGTAAAAAGAATAAGGCTTTAAGTATTTTAAATATTAATTAGTATTATGACTATGAAACGTTACTAAATTATAAATGAATATACTATATCAATCAATTAATTAGTTGATCCATTTATATAAGTATAGTCATATGATGTCAAATGACACTTTTGTTTAATTAATTAAACAAATCAATTACAGGTATTTAAATATATTGATGAAAAAATACAGACTTTTATACTATACCAACTCATATTTTAAATCATCATTCACCAGCTTATATTTTATGTTACAGAAAGATGCTAGTTTTTAATATTAAAAAAAAATATATCGCAAAATAATACTGAAATTAACTTGTATAAAGTAATTGAAAAAAATATAAATTATTAAAAAGAAATATTTATATACAGTATATCATATGAAATATTTACATACAGTATATCACATGATAAATCAATCAAAATCATTGTAAAAAGAATAAGGCTTTAAGTATTTTAAATATTAATTAATATTATGACTATGAAACGTTACTAAATTATAAATGAATAAACGTTTTTTTAATTCCAAGTACTTTGAGACAAATTATTAAAATATTAGTTGTTATACTCTGTATATCAAAAGTAATTGTATCGTTCCTCCTTTTCTCTATTTCAAGCTGCATTCATCACCTGCAAGGCTGACATTCGATGCGTTGGAATTAACTGTCGAAGCGATGGATAAGGAAGTTAACGTCGACAAGTCGGTGTTCTCTACAACTCTTGAATAATCTGTCCTTGTTATATGTGGTGGACAAATGGATGCGAGTGTTGACCGAACAAAATCGTTATTTCTATCAGTTCTTCGGTGTCTCATGTGAACACCTGACTTATTACTGCTACCAAATCCAAAGTGTAGAAGCTCTAAATGCCTTCTTAAATTTCGTGATTGACGCAAAATTGCCCCGCAAAGTGGACACGACGCCGGTTGATCAGACATGCTTCGTGCTTTGGACAATCCATCTCCTAAAATTAATTCCGTCAAATCTAAACACATTCAAAGACACCTGAAAAAGATCACCATAACAATAGGCAATAATCGAATAAGTATACAATCATGGATATTAATCTGTTAATGTTTATTGTTCTGACCTTTTTTCTTTACCGCTAAGACGTATTGAGACTCCATAAAAAGTAGATTAAGATAGTTATAAATAAATAGTTATGCAAAGTACGTACAAAAAGGCCATGTACAGAAAATATTTGCAAAAACTGCTCGAAGAATTACGACCTGTAGATATTCTTTTATTTAAAAGTATACAGTCTATGATAAAATAAACTTTTGCTATTCTGTCAAAAACGAATTTGTTACTTATCATTAGTTAAATATACCGTTAACGTAATTCACATTGTTGATTTTTCTTTTTTTACACCTATCAATTGATTGATATTCTAAATAAAATAACTGCCAATATTTTATAAAAGAACATATAAGTTAAGTTTTCAATTTCTTCTTATTTAAAGTAGGAACTGAAATTTCTGCCAGTTTATGTTATTATATAGAAGTAAATTCTTTATGTATGTATATAATACATTTTTACTTAAATTTGAATATTGAGACTTTGTCTTTCTTTTGAAACAGAAATCGACAGAAATCAGAATTCTACTTACACGTGTGTTAAATGTTAAAATATTAGTTTAACATTTTGTTGGCAAAAGAAATAAGAGAAAAAGATAAGCTACAAAGATAGATTTCAATAAGTTTATATAAAATCATACACAGTTATTGCGTAAGTGAATATTTCAAAGATATCGAAAATTTAGAAATATTTTGCAATACTTATACCATCGCTCTCACTAGGCATAATTTTTCATCGACTGCTATTCCCATTAACCCTAAAGATACTGCTCTTACTTACTAACGTGGAAGATTTTTGTATACTTTAACTTTATTTTAAACGTTTATATTAACGTTCATATAAACGTTTCGTTTCAAGTTAATTTCATTAATTTTCAATGAAAAACTCCTAAAATAAAATGATAAACTATACATAATATAACAATCAATTCAATCTGACAAATTTTACAGAATAATGCCAATCCGTTATAATTTTTCTTAACTGATATAAACAATAAGTTTGAACATAAATTCATATAAGTACATTAAAACGATAAGTAAAAAAAGAAAAAGAAACGGATGCGCTCCCTTAAATTAAATTTATTACATTACAGAACAAATTAACGATCAGAAATAAAATTTTTCAGAAACAAAGTTTCACAATCACAATAACAGAATCGGAAGATTCTGTTTGCGTCATATCTTCTTTTTCAGTTTTTTTCTGTACATTCATCTAGCGATAGTCGGAGACGGAATGTTGCTCTGAGGAGAAACAACACTCGGTCCCTGTGATGTTGGCGAGGGAAGTGGACTGGGCTTACAAATTATTTGCTCACAGGTACTACTTCCACTATCAGTTCCGTACGTCATGGACTGCTCATTATAACTCGATAACTCGACTTCAGGCTTTACTTCTATCATCATTGTGTCGGCTGGGGAACTCTGAACCGGATTACTACTAAATCGATATTTGCATGAGGATAATAGGTGTCTACGTAAATTTCTCGCTTGCCGTAACGTAGCACCACATAATGGACAAACACCTGGACAGTCGGATGCACCTCGTATTTTAGATAAATTCATATTGCCTGTCAGTCCACAAGACGCTGTTCCAGCAGTTGAACCCTGAGTAACTAGTGGGAGTGGTATACCAGGAGGAAAGCCCATATTTAAAGGACCAGGGAATTGCGGTATATGTAGTGGAGAATATGGCTGCATTGGCATTAAAGTGTGAAGATGCGATTCATTGTCCGATATTTGATCTTGATGCGTTCCTGCTTGAGAACTTTCGGCCGACACTGGTTGCGCTTCTTGACCACGAGGCGAGTGACAACTTCGATGATTCGAATATTCCAACCGATCGTTCGCTGTTAACAGACACAAACACAATATTACCATGCAGGGCTGAACTGATTTTCACATCTGAAATTTTCGAATCATTATAGCACATGACGTGATTGACTAGACGCAGTTCAACCCGATTGATGGTTGTGCTTGTGTCCGTTCTAATATATGAAAGCTTGAAAGGAGCTTTAAACACTTATGGATTATATTCCAAAAACATATTAATAAGTGATGAAAATAATATATCGGACACAGAACACAATATATAGATATTGTAGATATCCATTCTTGCCAAAATTTGCTACTAAACTGATCATTAAATATACATAACAATGATCAACTCAGTTCAATGTACAATAATGAAAACAAGACTGTATTTAAAATATATAGTAAAAAAATGATATTTCTTATTATTTGAAGTGAACATTAAACACGAAATGAGAGTTGTAACAAATTTAACAAATATAATAGTTACAAAATATGCTACAATATAAAAAAGTTGAATATTTCTTACCTGTATCATCGCCATGTTCCGTATTATCTTCATCTTTGTGATCATAATTTACCGACCGACTATTATCACTTCCATCTACAGTCCTATTTTCATTCTCAGTAGTACTAACGTTGCGTGGCCATTTTCCAGAAGATGAAGATGACTTTCTCCTTTTTTTTCTTCGTTTCAATGGAAAATATGGACTAATGGTTTCTTTTGATAAAGTTTCATTTGCTGTAGGTATTGCTGATACTGGTACCTCCTCCCCATTCTAAAGAAATAAAGATATTAACCGTCTTTTCCTTCAAAACCCACTAATGACTAATATTTACTTGATTAAAAAATTAATAAATATATGGTGGCAAAGAAAAATATAAATATTTCAATGCAATATATTATCGCATTTTGATTATAAAACATACCTCGGTCAATATAGTAGGAGGCGTTAATCCATGAATACAAAGACAATGAGCAGCTTGAAGTAATGAAGGTAACTGAGAAGGTTCCACACTCACTTCACCACGATACACAAACTCCAACAATGATTCCAAATCATCTGCTCCTATACCAGCTAACATAACTACTGGATGTTGACATGGTGTGCTCTATTTGTACAAAATAAATTTAAAGGCAAGCTGTAATTATGTTGTAAGTAATTATGTTGCGTAAAACATTCAAAGTAATGAGAAAAATAACCTTTAACAAATCCAGTAAAAAGGGACTAGCTGCGCAAAGGACTATCTTATGTGCAGGGAAACTGCGTCCACCAGCAGCCAGTGTCACATCAACCAAATCTCCATGACCCCTTAACAATTGTACCGCAGATGCCAGTGATGAACTAAACTCTCCCCAAGAAAGGCTATACAATTGACCACTGCTTCCCATTCTAAATAATAAATTAAACATGATTCAAACGAAATTTATACATATTATAACAGAACATTATGATACAATAATAGGAAATCAGTGTTTCCATATTGTTATAATGAAATTGGCTAAATCTATAATCTATCACAGAGAAAATAAAGAGAATTCAACATATATGCATTTACTTGAATACAATATGTGGATCCGAAGTTAATAAAGATTCGAGAAAATTGACCACTAACGGTAACGATACGTGCTCGTCTCCCCCAACCACATTCTCTTAATTAGTGCCCCCACCCCAAAAATACGATCTCGGCGTCGTCTGAAAGTTAACCTAGCAAAAACTTACACCACGAAAAATATAAATGGAACATTAAAGAAAAATGCACGATTATAATCTAACGTAATGAAATTCTTTATATTTCAATTGGGAATAAACAAATTGAAAAAACTTGGAAATATACGTGATAGAAAATAACTCACGTTGTCTTAAAGTTTATCGCTGTAAGTTGCACGTTATGTTACAACAAACCACATTTAATTCGTTGCTCACACGTTATAGGAACAAGAATGATACTATTATTTTTGCAATTTTATGAAATAATTGTCTTCTTGGGCCAGATAGATATATGAAGATTTCAAAATTGAAATTCAAATACTGTCAGAAATTATCGTGCACGTCACATTTTACGTGATTGTGCTGCCATCATATTACCAGTGAAAAAGACACTTCTGACAAAACTAAAAATTTTCAAATTTATATCTGGAAAATAATCAAAAATGTAATGAAATCAAACAGATTTTCGATCCATAAATGTTTTTAAATGCAAGAACTTTTATTAATTTCCTTAAAAAGTGCTTCTTATGTTATATTGCTGAACTATTTAATTCATGATAAATAATAAGTTGCAGAAGCAGATTGTTTACAGAAATTTACAAACAAGTCAAATGAAATACATATTAGACTATTTATAGGTTACTTTCAATGTTTAATTCGTAAATACAGAAATATATAAATATAAAGATGCATTATTAAATACTACTTTAGTACATTATTACATACATTATTAAATACACTTAAAGTACAAATACATTATTAAATACACTTAAAGTACAAATTAAGGCTCTGGAAATATATAATATCAATGTTTAGTAAAAATAGCATCAATTTACAAACAGATTGTAATGAAAAAAAAAATTATTATACCAAGGATACCATGGAAAAAGAAGTTATAAAAGCATTACAAAAAGAAGGTATTAAATTAATTATATATATAATTAACTACATTATACAATAATTTATTAATTCTAATTGTTAAAGCATACACTATTTTTTTTATTCTGATATAATTACGAAAAAATTACTAATAAAAAAATACTAAATTTCGATTTCTAGAATATACACTAAATACAGTAAATAGTTATGGAGAGAATTTGTTACACATTAGCGCAGCAAATGGATGCCTTGATATTGTAAAAGAAATTTTCCGAAAACATGATTGCTCTCAAATTATCGATAGAAAAAATAAATTTGGTTGGACACCATTAATGTTAGCAATTCGTAATAAACATATTGAAATGGTGAAATATCTTTTACAGAAAGATGCTAACATAAATGAATCAACTTATTTAGGTATTAAAAGAGATTAGAAATCTTATTTTTTTATACAATTAAAATTATAATATAAAAATACATTGTTAAATTTGAACATGTACATCTATTACTCTTGGTTTATAGGCATGTCTGTTTTTGGATTAGCAGCAGCAATAAATAAAACTATGTTTGAAACTGTATACGAAGCATGTCCAGCAGCACTTTTAAATTCTCTAAACGATGATATTACACCACTTTGCATTGCTGCTATGAAAAATGATAAAAATTTATTTTTTAAATTGATAGAGTTAGGATTTGATGTTTCCAAAAATAGTAAGATATTACATATTTTTCAAAAATTTATGAAATAATATGTAATATTGCTTGAAGATTTTCTATTCATTTTACCATTAATTTTTAAATAGATTACTATACTCACATTATGATGGAACAATCAACAGTACCAGAAATAAGAAACTTAGCAGAACATTTTAGTACGGAAAATTATTGGAATGATAATTCGGATAACATTCCTACAGAAAATAAATCAATTGAAAATAACTACTTAAATTTTTCCAAATTAATAAATGAAAATAACAATAATCTGTCTTCTTTAAATGTTTGCAATACATTTGATATTACAACATCCAATCCTAATGATTGTAATAACAATATAAAAAATTCAAAAAAATTTTTTAAATCTTTTACATTAAGTTTACCAACAAATCATGTAGAAAATATTCAGTGTAGTTTAATTTCACCCACCTTGACTCTTAATGAAATGTTACCTAGTTCTCCAAATATTTATTTTACACAAAATAAATATAGTAAGGAAATTAATATTACAGATGAAACAAAAGATAAACAATTATATAAAAATGAAGTAGTATTTTCTTATGCAAAAAGTAATGGAAATGTAAATGAATTACCTTTGCAGAGGTACATTGATATATGTTATATTACGTATATTAGATATAAAATAAATATGATACTTTAATTTAACTATATTATTAAAGATTGCAGTCTGTTCGACCACCAGACTTAAATATCCAACACAAAGAAGATCTTGATACTACTCTTGAATATGTACCTGAATTTAGTCCACTGCGACCATCAAACGTTCCTCCAAATATAAATGATGAAAATGTATTTGGAGAAAATACACCAACACCACCACGTTACAGGACACCTCCAAGAGGAATGATTTTAAATCCAGAAGAAGCAAAAATGTTTGTTTTACTAAAACATCATGGATTAAGTCAACACTTGCCTATATTTCTCAAACAAGAAGTAAATATATCCTAATTTTATTGCAAATTACAATAACAATGCTGATTGATACCATACTAACTAATAAGTTATATATTTTATTTGTTTTCTAATAAAATACAACAATTACTTACTAAATATTATATTGTAATTCAATGTTTATTTATTTTAGGTTGACATTGATTTGTTTATGACTTTAACTAATGAAGATTTAATTGAAATTGGTATAGAAAATGAAGTTGATAGAAAGGCTATATTAGATGTTATAATATATTATAAAAAGTCAAACATATAAGAATACATTTGTTGTCGTTATTAATTATATTTAATTATGTGTTATTGTTTCATTTTATTTTATGATTTAATGTATAACAATTAAAAATATATTATATTATGTACTTAATACTAATGATTAATGATTTCTATTTTTAATATTTATTATATAAGCATATTATTTTTTTTTAAATAACTTAATATAAAAAAAATATATACGACACTTTTAGTTTTGCTTAAGATGTTCTTATATACGAAATTGTTGTAAAATTTGTGTATTTTTAATATGAGATAATACTTTGTTAATAAGTTCAGTTTTTTTTGTTTTAGAATTATGTGGAATTGAATGCTTTTTGAGCCAATCACTTAATTCACTATTCTTCATTTGATGTAATTTATTCATTTTTGCCATTGCCTCCACAGAAATATTTTGACCCTATAAAGTAGATAAGTCAAGATAAATAAAGGAGTAAGATAAAGTAGTATATAGAATTTTTAATTAATAATATAAAGTTTAAAAATACTAGTGCATACTGATAAAAATATACTGCTATCTTCACTGGATTTAGCTTTTGACAATTTCTCTTTTAATGTTAATTTTTTTTGTTCTCCTTCTTGTGTTAACTATTTTTAAATGAAGAGGATTATAAGTAAAAAAAAAAACAAAATATAAATGATGAAATATACATATCTTATGAAAAAAATGTAAAATAGGAACCTCTTTTGTCTTAACATAAGAATTCGTTTTTTGAATTTTAAAGTATGTGGAAATTGTTTCTTTTCCTGGTACAATAAAATTATTGTTTGAGTTTCGTGATATATTTTCCGAGAT
Source organism: Heterotrigona itama (assembly GCA_903986555.1). Lineage (NCBI taxonomy): Eukaryota > Metazoa > Arthropoda > Insecta > Hymenoptera > Apidae > Heterotrigona > Heterotrigona itama. The sequence goes on from CAJDYZ010013218.1 coordinate 20,110, forward strand.
GAAATTATTTCTTATATCTTGTGTAGATGAAATTTCCGAACCATTTAAATATTGATTATCTATGAAATTTATCTTATAATTAGAATCATTTTAAAATCATTTGTACAATTGTATAATTATTTTAGTAATATTTTGATTACCTTCCATATCCTTGTTGCTTAATTTTATTCTTATATTTTCATCAAATCGTACATTATGAATTTGATGAATTCTAGTTAATTGTGTTTTTAATGATGTAGTATCTGTATCTTTTGTTAATCCAGTTAATTTTACATTTTTATCAGAAAATTCTAATTGTGAAACAATATTATCCTTTTCCTTAAGATACCTATCTAATCCTCTATCTTTTGCTACTACATTAAATGATACATGTGTATTTAAAGACATCTATATGAAATGAAGTATCAAATAAAACAGATTTTTTTTTTCCTATGAGTATTGAATAGAGATTACTAAATATCTTTTGTAACTTACTGTATGAAATGAAGTATCTTTGGATATTTGTAATTGTTTACCACAAATTGCAGGTAATTTCACAAGCATATCAGACAAGAAATGTGTAATCGTTGACTTTTTATCTCTACTGGAAATAACTTCTAATGGATTTTTTGCAATACACATATGAGGATATGTAAAAACTTTAGATTTAGGAATCAAAAATTTAATTTCATAATATAAAATTCCATCTTTATTTTTTGGCAAGGAATATCCATACTGAAATATTATATATATGTATGTACAAAAACATATTTGGAAGTAATTTAAATTATAAAATACATAATACACAAACATTTGTACCATATTTTTCCAGTATCTACGTAATTGTTCATAATCTTTGAAAATACAGTTTGCTGGAAGTTCTTTAGATACAGATAATAATTTGCTTTTCTTTATGCTATAGAAATTTTAAAATCTTATTTTAAAACTTTATTTTACTTTTTATAAAATAAATACTAAACTGACATATATACGAAAAAAAAAGAATTAACGTTACCTTGGTAATACATATACAAATGGAAGTTTATAATGAGATAAATCAATATATCCTTCAGGGTCTGCTAAAAAGTGAGATATGATAGATGGTGAAAGATAATCTTCAAGTGTCATGTATGGAATTTTAACTATTTGTGCATGAAGTTGTAAACATATATTATTTTCTAAAAAGTTTTTACTATTAATATATAAGATTTTATACTATCATGATGTGAAGAACAAAATTAAAAATCTTTTATTACCTTCTCTAAGTATATCTAATTTTAATCCTCTAATGCCTTCTACAAAATTATAAAAATTTTTTCCTTGAACAAAATAGTCACCAACTTTATTCCATAAAGGACTTATCTTAGTCTGTATTGTATAGATAAGACAATTTTTGTAAAGCTCCATAGTAACCGACCGTAATCCTTGATACTAGTAGGAATAAAAACTAGTTTATTATTAAAATAATCTATTCAAAGTTAATGGAAATTTATATCTTGAACAAACCACTAGTTTAAAATTTTTTAAAATTCTTTCCAATTTTCCAGTTTCAAAAAGTTTTTTATATCCAATAACAAATATACACCGTTCTGTTCCCGATATTGGTGAGGCAATAACGTCAGATATTAAATGAATAAGTAATCTAAAATTATATTATTCATAAAATGTAAAAATTACCATTAAACAGAATAATACAATAAAAAGTTTTTAATTTATGGAATTTAGACTTACCGGCATTTTAATGTTTGCCAATGAAAATTTGATTTTGCCGAATCATGAACTTCAATAAAATCAATTTTACAAACTGCACAACGTAAATCATTTATGTACGGAAATGAAGCGTACAAAACTGATTGTTCTTTTCTTTCGTACATAAGATTAGCATCCATTATACAAATATGTATATATCCTTAACTATTTTATGTTCTTTTAAATTTCAGACATTAATTTTCGAATGTATAGTCAACATTGAAAACATTAAAAGTCCAGAAATACTTTAAATTTGCTTTCTATGAAAAATTTATCATGTTCTACTTTGAATTATTTTAAAATTAAATTTGTAAGTAGAACGTTTAAATTTTTTACGTTTAAGTCAAATTATAAATTATTTTAAGTTTCAAAACTTTTTTTCCACTATAAATACCATTTTATTTTATATACAGCTATCTCTGACGCGCTTAATTTAAAAGTACGTTTTAATGTAGATATTGAATTTTTGAATACAGATGAATATACAGATACTTCACATATTTCAATTATATAAGAACAGATAAGTACAGATTTCGAATTTTATATATCAAAATCATCAAACGTCAAAAAGTCAAGTTTATATGTAACGTAGCAACTCAACACAATGTTTCCATTTTAGGGAATTTAGAATCTATACTTTGGTAGTTATATGAAATATTTGTTATATATAAGGTATATTATATATAAGGTATATAAGGTATACGTTATTTTTCATTCCTCCCTCTGACATTTGTTATCACTCTGCTTTTTTTGGTGTTTTGAGAGACTTATAATTCAACTTGTGTTGCAAATATCTTCCTGTAAATTATTTAAACAAATGTAAGTATGACAGCTGCTTTTCTGGGTTGGGTATAAAAATATTACATAAGCTTTCAAATAATCAATATTGTATGTCTCATTCGTGAGTCTCCATTATTCTTCTAAATTGAAAATATATACAGCTACTGCTTGCATAAAAAGTTTATTTTAGAGTTTGCTATTACGTATCATTATTGTACGTATATGCAAAAATTGAGAATTGATGAATATTTTTGTAATTAAATATGAATTAAACGTGAATTAGATTCTTTGAAGCTTTAGTTAGTTAGAATTTAGTTCTTAGAAGCTTAAGACGCCATTTCAGTATCATGTTAATACACCATTAAACGTTTGCTTAAACCAAATAATGTAATCATATGACCGTGTAATGTATAAAAAAAATAAAACAAATTTTTATATTTTTCAATACGAGTGAAAACAATTTCTTGATACATTTTCAAAGAAACGATTTTTTATAGTAATTATGCTTTTAGATCACTTTTTCGAATTTTATATATTTCGCTTTTTCGAATTTTATATATTTAGTTTTTTCTTCAAACGTTTTATTATATTATTAAAATGAGAAATCAGTTATAAAAGATTAAAAAAAATATATTTTTTGTCATTAAAGAAAAAATACAGTATATGTGATAATTATTTGTTAATTTAAATAGCGTAGTTCTAAGCAACTTTTCCCTCTACTTGTAACCATTACTTTTTAGTTTTTGAGATATGTGTATTCCATAGTATACACGAGATGATGCATATAAAATGAGAAAATATTGCAGAGGATATTATAAGAATAATTCAAAAATGCTTCATAACAAAAAATTTAGCAAAAAAAGTAGTAATTTACTATGTCATGTACAAAGAAAAACCGCATCATTATTTAAATTTTTTTCATAAATTACATTAATTTCTAATAAAATATTAAATCTAAAATTTTCTATTTAACACTAAATTAAATCTAAATTTAAATCACATAAAATTAAATCACATAAAATTAAATCTAAAATTTTCTATTTAACACTATATTTAGTACCTTTAATTAAAGCTTAGACCGGCATGGCAGTGTAGTTTAAAGCAAAAATTAATTGCAGATCCTTAGGAACCAGCATGTCTCTTAAGAAGTTACCTACCTAGGATAGCTTGGTCATCTACTGACTTAATTAAATGAAAAACCAGTGTTTCAATCATGATTTCAAAATTGAGAGCATATTGTGTTTTTAAGTTAAACAAAATAATAAAAATACATTGTTTTTCAATCTCTCTTGACTGATTTCCTATTTTAGAAAGAAAAGACTACCAAAATAAACAAAATTCAGAAGTTATTAAAATACATAATTAAGATTATTGTTATCATATCAGAACTTATGGATTAACCTAACAGAAGAACTTGTGGATTAACCACATCATTCTCACCCATTGCTGATTAATGTTGCAAACAAATTGATCTTATAAGATTTATGCAGTTTCGAACAAAGTATTCATTCATTGATTTGATTTTTAAAATATGATACAAAAATGACAAAGAGAGCAATATTTGCTATACTTGTGAATATATGTACATATATGAATAGAATTTAATGTATTAGTTTTTTGCGAGCATCTACATAATAGAGAGAATTTTGATATTTGTGTAAGAGAAAGAAGTTATTAAAAATGCTGATTTCTATAACATATATCAAAATCGCTGAAATCCATAAAGGAGTGGTTATTCTAGAACCTTTTAAAAATTTACCTTTTAACATGACGCTGTAATAGATATAATTTTTATTCTTTTGTACTTTTTCTCTTTGTACAGTTTTCTGCAATTATGCAGATCTTCGTTAAGACCTTAACAGGAAAAACTATTACCCTTGAAGTTGAAGCTTCTGACACAATAGAAAATGTGAAAGCAAAGATCCAAGACAAAGAGGGAATTCCTCCAGACCAACAGCGTTTGATCTTTGCTGGTAAACAATTAGAAGATGGAAGAACTCTCTCAGACTACAATATTCAGAAAGAATCTACTCTCCACTTGGTGTTACGACTTCGTGGAGGAATGCAAATCTTTGTCAAAACACTCACTGGAAAAACCATCACTTTAGAAGTAGAAGCCTCTGACACAATAGAGAATGTTAAGGCAAAAATTCAAGACAAAGAGGGAATTCCTCCTGATCAACAACGTCTGATATTTGCTGGGAAGCAATTAGAAGATGGAAGAACTCTCTCAGACTACAATATTCAGAAAGAATCTACTCTCCACTTGGTGTTACGACTTCGTGGAGGAATGCAAATCTTTGTCAAAACACTCACTGGAAAAACCATCACTTTAGAAGTAGAAGCCTCTGACACAATAGAGAATGTTAAGGCAAAAATTCAAGACAAAGAGGGAATTCCTCCTGATCAACAACGTCTGATATTTGCTGGCAAGCAATTAGAGGATGGAAGAACTCTTTCGGACTACAATATCCAAAAGGAATCTACACTCCATTTGGTATTGCGACTTCGTGGTGGCATGCAGATCTTTGTCAAAACACTCACAGGAAAAACCATCACTTTAGAAGTAGAAGCCTCTGACACAATAGAGAATGTGAAAGCAAAAATCCAAGACAAAGAAGGAATTCCTCCTGACCAGCAACGTTTGATCTTTGCTGG
>CAJDYZ010013248.1:1182-11696 GCA_903986555.1 Heterotrigona itama
GTTGTTTTGTAAAATTATAAATTAAATTTTTTTATGATAATGTATAGCGCGTATATTTGTAATTATTGTCGAAGTCCGTAGACTTTAAATTTTGATGGATATTTTAGAACATATGATTTGATAAAATGATAGATCTTTTCTATGTCTCCTTTTTGATTAAATATCAGATCCGTTCTAAATATATTTCCCTAAGTATATTTCAATAAATAAAATATCCCGTTGTAAGCAATAATTTTATCGTTTCCAACGAAAAACCAGTCGATAAATTCTTAAAACGAATAGAGCTCTTTCTGACATATACATAATAGAATAATTTTAGATATTAATCTCGTGTTTTGGAATGTGGAGATACGATTAAACATTTTGCTTGTATCATTTTATTTGGTATTGTCACAGACCAGCTTCACATTTCAGTATTGAATGTCAACGCTATAATGGATCAAAAATCATATTGCTGATGCATTCACTAGTTCCCCAACTCACCGTTCTTTAAACGTAGAGTGCGCTAAAAAACCAGTGATTTTTTAGTATGTCGGTATTTCAGGTCACGAGCCACGAAATCCCGTAAGATGCTTCGTCTATTCGTATACTTCGCCTGTGGTATGAAATAAGAGTAGAAACGTCACGTAATGGACAAAGAGGCCAATAGGGAGTGACAAGGACAGTAATAGCAATTAGTTCCACCGTTTCACCGCTACGCGGTGATAGTGTTTCATTCACTTTGAATCAAAAATCAATTTCTAAAAAGAATTAATTAAGAGGATCAATTTGTAATGTTATTATATCTGTCTGAATTAAAATCCCTACTTTCTTCTTTTATATATTCGAGCTTTAAAACTATACATTTATGATGTATGTAAGTAAATATTATATCATTCAATAATACATAAGTAGGTTTTCTTTGAAAATGGATTTTGAGAATGCTTGTGTTGATGTTTCTTTTAAATTTTAATGAACCTACGATATATATATAGAATAATAAACTTTTACTTTGTTACGTTAAAATTCCATTTTGAAAACGAATTTAACAAGGTAAATGTTAATTTTATGTCCGATGATTATAACTGGCACATTGTTTATTTGTGATCTCCAAGACATTATGACTCAATGTGGGTGCTGTAAAACATTTGTTTCATTAAATTATTGAATACATAGATTTTAATAATAAGTGAAAATATAGAACTATAGATTATAATATTTACCGTATTTCTCATATTACCCGTTTCAGGGTCAGCTATAATTATTACAAAATAACTAAATATCAATCTAAGTTACTTGCAACTAAATATCAACTAATTATCTAATAATTTTAGATAACTAAATATCAATCTAATTACTCTGCCGAGCACCATTGTTGTCTTTATATTTCCCTTTTCTGCTGTACCATTACCGAATTTTGGTATTTATGTAACTGAACATAAGCGGTAAATTAATTTGTTTAGTAAGATTATTCTTTTTTTTTTATCAACAGAGCGATTGCAAAATAATTTTGTTATAGCCATAAAATTAATGTCTTTATTATTGGAAAATGATTTTATTTTATAAATTTTATATCCTTCCTTAGTTGTACGTGTTATTTAATTATTATATGAACCTTGGCTAGTCATTGGTTAAATTTAAACCAGTAGAATTTGACGACTACTCTAATCTTTATTCTCTTACAAATACTCTTGTTTTGTACTATTTGATGATAAGAGTTTTATTTTTTAATACAATAGTGCATTCCATTCCGAACTAATAGAGAGATAAAAGTGGTTAATGGAATTTTCGAATGATAGAATAATCGCTTTCCTGATATTACACATATTTATCCAAATGGAGATCAAGGAAATTATCAGTTGATTTCGATATTTAAAAATGTTGTATTTTATTAACTATTGAATTACCTAATTCTGCAGAGTTACATTCTTTTTTTCGGCGTTCTCATCATTTTCTGTTTATTTTTCCAACTTATGGAAAAATTACACATATATCACATCGTCACATGAATTTGCCATTAAACTAAACATGGTCTCTTATGTTACATTCTCATTAATATCGTTCTTTAAGTGAAAATCTTGTATCTCATATTTTGCAATTATGAAGAACACCGCAAAATAGATAATAAACGCATAAACTAAATTAAATAAAATAGAAGAAAAGTCATCTATCAGTAAATAATAAATATGTTCAGATAACAAAATGTTTGGATAGTAGAACATTCGTATAAAAGCATACGGATAACAAAGACTCTATTGCACTAAATATTTTCTCTGATAATATATTTTTTTCTGATTTCTTGACTAATATTAATTTAATATTAATCAACTCATTGTCCATTAAGGGTTAATGTTACCTTAACACACTATTTCATTTGCAATTATTTTTCTATCAATTTGTTAACATCATGCTTATGAATGTTATATAATTTCAAGTATTCTTTTGTTATTTTGTCTTATCTTTTCTTATTATCTTTTCTTATCATCTTACTTCATTGTAGATTTTCATTTCTTACCACTGTACCAACAGAGAGACAAATTGGAAACATAATAATGATGATTAAATATCATTAAACATCAATTAATTAAATCAATTAAATAATGAACATTTTGAAATACAACTAAATGAGGAAGAAGAATTGAAAAAAATTTTTCGCTACTGGGAATGGAATTGTAAAAATCTGTCTTGCATTGAATATATTATTAATACGCAATAATTTACCTGAACTTGCTAGATATTCGAAAACTTATAAACGGGAGTGTATGTAAATAACTAAACAAACAAATAAATGTAGCGTTGATAATGTTCATAATCTTTTATTAATGTATGCAATATGCAGCGAGATAATATTTAACATCCTCAACAAGATAAGAAGAATACTCGAATTAATTGTTTTCTGAGCGATTGTCATCTATCTGATATACATGTTGATAATTTACGAGGTGCCAGTCTTTTGTTATTAAATATTATCTGAATATTACGTTATAAATGATTCGATTGAAAGAAATATGATTTAAATACATAATCGTTGTGGTTCATACTAATTGCTCAATCAGATACTAACGTTAATCGATCAATCGGAAATCAATCAGTCAAATAAAATCAAATTTAATGAAGAATTAATACGATGAGGGAAACTCCACTTCGATGGCTCATAACAGCGTATAGTGGAAAGTATTGTTTTGCATTCGACACAAAACTATTTTAAAAATTATTTTCGCGGAACTTAACTTAACAAAGAAAGTGAAATAATTTTCTCTCATCGATAAAGTATTACAATTATAAATAGATTTTCCATCGTAGATAACTGTCACGAGCGAGGCTGCGAATTTTTATGTAAATTCATATTTTTAAGGATATAATAAAATTGTTTTACATACGATAAAACGCACTGCTTCGAATATTTCATATTACACACATTATATACAATTTCCTATAAATATAGAAAATATAGAAAAATATTTCTCTCGTCGAAAATGATTACTGGTAACGAAAACAATTTACGAACATTTCCAATCATGAAATATCGTTAATACTAATAAAAAAAAAAAAATATTTGGTCGTCGTCCAATTTTTTCTTTTCATTGTAATAGCTATGATCTCGCGATAGGTACATATGTATCGTTCGGAGATATCGTATCGAAGATACGAAGTTGAGAAAGTCGGAGGGTGATTTTCACGGATCGATGAAATTCGATTGTCTGGAGGTCGGCGCGCGCGACGAGGGAGATGCTAAACCGGCGGTTCGTTGCGCATCGACGCTTCGTCTTCGCTGGAAACGCTTTTACACCCTCGGGGACGTTGCGTTCGCAGGCGTTTGCCACCCCTGAAACGATTTCTCACAACAGCATGTCAATGAAGGAAGCAAGTCTTTCATAAATCTTCATAAAACGTGAAACGAACGCGCAGGTGTAAATGTACAGTGTTGAAGCGGAAGAGCGATTGGAGAGCAAGGGGGAAGATGTCGAGCGAGGAAGAAGCAACAACGACGAAGGAGACGAGAGAGGCAGCGGACGAAAGGAAAGAGGCCACTGAAGAGGACCTTCAGATTTTCCAAACGCTTTGTATATCGTCGCCCCGAAAGGTCCATCCTCGTATGCGTCAGATCAAACGTATCTCACTGAGCTTAGACGCACCATTTATCTGCACGAAACTTCGTACATGCAGCGTGTACATATACGGAATTATTCTTCACATATGGAATGATTTTTCACATGTATGAGATAATTCTGCATATCGTAACAGCAAGTTCTTCTCGTCAACTGCACTTTCCACTTTTGAAAAAGCTGAAGCTTCTCGCTGATATTTTGCTTTCTGCTTTTGCCAGTGTCAACGTGCCTGTAGACCAGTTCACCAGCCCGTCGTTGACGTTTTCACGAGGATCTCGTTTTCAGAAGGAATTTTTAATGATGGGGGGGGGGGGAGGGGTTGTATATGGAAACAGTGAAATTACTCCACGCGAGATGAAATTAATACATATTCGAAGAAATTATTCTTTTTTTTTTCTTTTTTTCTTTTGTTTAGATTGAATCATCGAAAGAGAGAATTTACTATTATTTCTATGTAAGAAGAAGATAACTACGTGATTTTTGCTCATCCTTTTGCTCAACGATTGTTTTGGTTGAGGTACCTCTCCCACGCGATTTATGCAAATGTACGAATAATTTGGATTGACGTACGTTTGGATTCAGCGTGCGTTTGTTAAACTTATTGACTGGCCAGGGCCACCACGGTTGCCATAGCGTTGCATACAATCGATTCTACCTGTCGCTGTCGCCTTTATTCGCGTTATTTCCCTCGTTCACCCTCGTCTACGCTCGGTGTCTTCCGCATCCGCAGCCGCGAAATACGAAATTGGCTGCGGACTTTCATATTTTTGTTAACGTAATTAATACCAGGACAATCATACCCGTCAACATGACGGATCTCAGATCTCTTGTTTCAAATTACAAGAATGTTACGTTAGGCTATGTTGGCTTTTGTTCAAATAAAAAGATGAATATATGAATAGTGTCGATGAAATAGGTGAAATCCTGATAGATGAACTTATATTGTTGTATATTTTTTATGAATGAAATAATCTACGAAATAATTAAGTCAGTCATATTGATGGATTTCGATGGATCTGGACGTGCTATGTTTGGAACTCTGAAATAAAAGTAATCAATGGAAAATAAAATAGCATATATAGAATGTTGAGGAAATAGGAAGTGGCCAAATTTTGTTCTACTGTCGTTAAAGAAGAAAATACTGTTTCTCTCTGAAATATACATCGTTCGTTTCAAAAATTTATTAGAATTTACAGATTTGTAGATTTTTTTAAAATAACTATCAGATACATACAGAATTTGGATTCTTGCTTTTTTTTTATTTATTTATAAAAATAAATCTTTTAGCTCCTGTAATATCAAATGTAATATAAAATCTTCTAGGAATTCCATTATGTTTTTTGAAGTTTAGTTTTTACCTTACGCTTCTTATATTCGTACCTCGTCTCGTCACTGCATCAGTTTTTCAAAGAAGGTAAACTGGAGGTTTACTTTGAGATTTCGATAACAATTTAGAAAATTGCATTTGTTATCTGAAGTTCACGCGATAAAGTATCTGTTGTGTTAGTGAAAGTTGTTATTGAAAGTTTCTTTCATTAATTAATCAGATATTAAAGGAATTAAAAATAAATAAAAATACTAGTAAAAATAATAAACAATTTTATATCCGGATATTTAAAGTATTTAAGATATATTTAATTTAAGTCATTTGACAGATGCGGATATTTAATGCTGACTATTCTAGTGTTGAAGAAATATATAGAGTCTATGTCGAAGTTTATTTCCATTATTAAATATTATAATTTAATAATATTAATAATATTATAATTATAATTTAATTTAATAATATTATATTATAATTTAATTTAATATATAATATTATATAATATTATATTATAATTTAATTTAATAACAATTGGGCTGCTTTTATATATTTTTATCTCCTCTACTTTTTTTCATTCTTAAATTACCCACGAATGCACAAGAAACGATAATCTAAAAATAATCAAAACTATTTCCACAAATTTTTCCTAGTTCATGACAGAGTTGAAGAGTAATTTCGTAATGATTTCTGTAATAGATTACTGAATGTAATTACAATTACTGTAATCATTAATCAATTGGATCCTTTATTTTTTCAGTTCAGTTTTTGATAGAATTGAAGGAGACTTACGTATTAATTAGTCATTATGATAAATAACCTATCTGTAATTTTTCCACTTCTATAATTGACTACTTCAGAATGTAATCAAACATGTGTTAAATTACTTTTTGTATAATTACATCATAAACGCGAGATATATCGACTCATCTTTATCACATAGTGAAGTATCTGACGAATATCTGCAAATTATCTAATCGTTCACGTGACAATCTAATCGTTGTGATTTCCAACGATTCTTATCTGTAAGGGTTTCGAGTTATAAAGATTTCTTGCATTCCAAATAAAAAAATCAAAGAATCTTCTATTTTAGAATATCAGTCATATATTTTAAATAAAAGAATTTTTATTAAGTAAAAATTAATTTATTTAAATGCATTTTTAACGAAGACTATAGTTTATGAATATCCTAATCGATTAGTATCAAGCTTTAGTAATGGATTAGTACATTTTCATTTATTTTATTTATTTTATTTCTAAATACCAAAATATATATGATGAAAGTAATATAGGAAAATATATGAAATATTCGACATGAAATTTCCTTTATATTTTTTACTAGTTTTTTTAATAGATTCCACTTTTCTGATTACCCTCATAAAAATATAAAATTGCATATCTAATAAATATAATAAATATGTGACTTGGTAAATAATTTCATAACAAAAGCATTTCCATCATAAACGAGGATATTTTTAAAAAAAAGGTCGTTGCAAACAAAATACTGAATGAAGCATTGTCAAAAATGTAATTATGATCTTCCATTCATTAATTGATGATGAATTATATTCAGGTGATTGATCGATCCTTTATCAAATTATGTTTTTCACAACTTTGATTGATGACAATCATGATCGATAACTTGACTGATAATATTTGAAGATTGATCACTAGATTGCCGTTCATGTAAATTAATATCTTTACGAGCGTAATTAAAAGAATGGTGCCATCTAATGGATATGTTTAATATAATCAGGTGACATTTAGGCTTCTTATTGTAGATTGTTCACGAAGGAGCCATGACCCATGATCTAACAACTGCGTTAAGAAGCGAGCTGGCGGCTCTCGAGTATAAACGCGACAGATTGATGTCCGAGGTAAACCTAATTGCGCAGACTGCAGATTTTTATGCAAATTCATATTTTTTCCCACGGAGAAGTTTCTTCGATGTTTTTCAAAGTTATTTAAATTTTTACAGTTTGATCCCTGCTTTCATGATCTGTTACGTGACATAAAAATGTATCTTTGGGAAAAGATGAACTCGGAGAATAGAAAATACAACTATATATATATTTTATATACATATGTATCGTACTATCTACATACCATATATATTGTATTATACTATCTATATGCTATTTATTTTATAGAACTGTATATAGTTTTAACATTATATATAGATTTTAAATTAAAATTATACACTTTTCTATATTACGCGCATTCAATGAAATTTTCTTAAAATTCTCGCGCTTTCTATAAATACAAATAAAAATTCGCAATCTACTAATGTGATTCGATTAATAATAATCGGTGGCATTATGGTGTCCAGCTTCAAGAGACAAAGAATCTTGTGAGGTCTCGGGATCAACGAATAGTGGAGTTGCAGATAGAGGCTGAACAACTTCTTGAACAAGCAGCCAGACAGAATGCCATTGTTTTAAGCTTAAAAGAACGCATACAGGTTACAATACTTTCTTTTGCTCATAATACAGTAACGTCTTCCGTATTTGAACAAATCAGTTAAACCTCAAGCGGAATCGATGATTATAGTGATGTGTACTACAAGTTTAAATTATTTGATTTTATTTTATATTTGATATTTCTACATTTTATATACTTATTTTATGTTTCACTCATTTTATTCTATGATTAAATCAATGAAATGAATTTAACGAAATTAAATCGAAAAAAATTTCAAAATTAAGTAATGTATAAATATAAATTCTTATAGTTTCGAATGTCCAACGATGCTAGTTATTGATTAAATTTAATTATAATTAATTAAATTATCAAATTTAATATAATTAGTGTTAAATAACAATATGTTACATCATTATAATTATTACATCACATTATCTATTTCTACTTCAATTCAAATTTCATTCAGCTAAACGTGTTCTCGCGCCGTTCGATTCCGTTTACACAAGTAAATACGCAGCTTTGTAAAATGACTATCGAACGAAGTGCTTGATCGCACCGACCCGATTTTCAGGAACTGGAAGAACGCGAGAGGAATCTTTACGCCACTCAAGGAAGAAACGAGAGCGTGCTGCACGGCCTGCAACGAGATTTGAAGTATCACCAGGAGAAAACTCGGGAATACGAGAAGAAGATACGCCAGCTCGAGCAGACCGTGTCGGAGGAGGTCGAATCGAGAGAGCGGGCTCGTACGAGTTTTCAGGTTTTAGCCTTCGACTTCCAACTACAAACACGAACTTCTTTCACCTTTGGCCGATCTTTGTTATTTAAATTCTCCACGTGCTCGTTCAATAAAGGAGTTCACGCGGAAACTGGCGAACGCTCTGAGCGTCGAGTATCGCGAAACCGTTCATCCTAGTCCTGAGATCGTGATCCACAAAGTCGAGGAGCTGGTGCAAGAGGCGAATCGCGTCCGCACGAAGAATACGAACGTCGAGGCGCAACTGACAACCGTCGAGGTCGACTTCAGAAGCTGTCGAGATGCTTTGGACCGTGTTGTAGCCGAGAAGGAGCAACTCCAGCGGCAAGTGTCCTCGCAGTTGATCGATCTGGATCGTCTCAGACAGGTATCCACTTATTTACAATGGTATAAATACAATTATTTATTTATTTCCGACGAGTATTATTCTTTGGATACAAGAAAACAGGGGGAGATATATAAATATTGCAAAGAATATAAAATTTAAAAAAAATAAGAACTTGTAGATAAGTTACTCCCCGATTTCGACAGTTTTTTAGTATGTTGCAAAAATCAATGTTTCTGAACTTTCCTCCGTGTTTCTATAATTGGCAGTTGGATCTAGTTTTCGCAAAAGAACTGTCGGTACCATTACAGTGAATTTTATTTAAAAAGCTGAAGGTGATCTTCGTATCTCGATAAAAAAGCAAAATAATAAATTTTTCATCGTGAACAGTTCAGTTATTGCAGCTCTTTATTGCACGTGTATTAAGAAAACAGATGATTAATTAATTACTAATTGTCGTTTATAAACATGCATTTCAATACAAATTGAAAATCGCGATCTGGTGACTTCGAATAAGAGTTTGTGTTGTATTCTGATCGAAACTGGATATAACATAGTTCTTCAGTCTTTTTTAATATACACGGGTTGCAAATATTCCGTCAGAAGACAATGTAAAATAGAAGAAAAGAAACACTTCACGTGTTGTTCAAAACTATAGATCAGTGATGTTTCAAAACTTGACTCTTACGAGCTACAAGAACTCAACTGAAAGTTGAATTTCTTAAGACTAATATCATACGAAGCCCAAGACACACCGAAGCTTCAAGCTTACATAGTTCTCAAAGCTTTTAAAATTTTTTCCCGATAATTTTATAATCATCATTGTATTATAACTTAAACAACTCGAGTCCCCGAGTTTAAGGATTGAAGGTGAACGCTTAAGATTCAATATCTAAAAGTTGGAAAGCTCAGTTCCAAGCTGGAAATTCAAAGCTTAGCTTATTTTGAGCTGCACTAACATAGACTGATATGAACTTGTTCGAGCGATCAATTTTTATTGTTATTTCGATCGTTCGTTTCGCCAGGACAAAGAATGCGTCGAAATGCGGTACAGGGTGGCAGAAAGAGAGCTAAACGAGCTGAGGGATAAGCTGTTAAACGCGAACAGGAGCATCAGCAGCGCGACTGGAAACATATCGAATCAAGAAGCGTTGATTGGACAGCTGCGAGGTGATCCGTTCGGCGAATATTATTTCTCGCCTTGTCTTCGTCCTTTTTTCTTCTTTCTCTTATTCCTCTTCTTCTTCTTCTTCTTCTTCTTTTTCTGCAGAAGATCTAATGCAACGGGACGAGAAGTATCAGCGGGTGCAAGCCGAGTTGCGACACCTCTTGGAGTCGTTGGCGATGCTTGTCAGCGGACCAAACAGATTCATCGAGTCTCACGAGAACGTCATTAAGGATCGGATTAGAGAGATCTTGGCCGAGAACAAAGATCAGGCTCTTGTACTTTTATATTTCTCTCTTGACTTCTATATTATTTAAAGATACATACAGTGCCATATCGGAATAAAACAAACGCCATTTTTATATTATAAAAAAATACGTTCCATATATTTAATTTCTAATTTCTGCTCAAATCTTTTACTTAAATAATGACTTCAA